>RXPK01003308.1:0-105667 GCA_004143645.1 Protaetia brevitarsis
TATTGAGCGGGTCTTTTTTTTCTTCTGGCAGGCGATATAAAGTGAGCGAGCGGTTTCACTGAGGAAATTGCACCGGATTCAGAGTTATTATACACTGTGCGTCTGAGCGGAAATTTGGGCCTTCAACAACCGTCGCAAGTCATTACTGAGGCATTCTGCGACAACAAAAAATTATAATACCAACAATTCTGCGCTTGCAGCATTGGTGATGTTGTGCACATATACCTAATGACCCCATTTTGTAGAGCGAAGTATGTATATAGGTATCGTAACTCTATGCGTTTGTTTATTGTCCTAACGAATTCACAGTCGGTCCGTGCTGTGGAACATTTTCATTTGCACCACGCCTATCACATCGGAAACCACCAAAATCTGTTGACAGGTATTAAGATTAATGTGCATTGTTCGAATAACTTTCGACTCCACACCCTTGTCACGTCAATTTTTATTTGCTGTCGTTATTTGTTGTGCATTCTCCTGAAATTAACATTCACCGTGTGCATCGACCAATACTTGGCGTTTTAGATTCAATGGAAATTATACCAAAAAAATTTCTGCAAGTCAACTACTTGGTTTTGACCCATGACTTTTTAAATATTTTTTTTTAACTTTAATATAGTGTATGTAAACGATGTACCTTATGACAGGACCATTATGTTTGCTGATGATATGTCTGTGTTGGTTAATGGTTCCAATAAACTTAATGCACTTTAACTTTAAGGTAAAGTCAGGTAAGTGTGTAGTAAAAATTGCATAGTGCAAAGAAAACGTAACACTGTTCACATAATAAGACATTTTGATAAATTTTACACATAGAAGTACGTAATATATGCCCAGTTGTAAGCCTTCAATAGATACGCCTTTTATAATTTTCAACGGTTTACTAAAAGAAAAAAAGAAATTCTAAACACTGTCAATACTACACACTTACCCAGCAAAATGGGGCAAGTGTGTAATCGTTCCGCATTTTATATTAATAGCATTATCCTTTAGTTCGGCCAAGAGTGTAATACTAAACTGATGCCTGTTTAATAAGGTATGATATATTCACAAGATATTCAAGTTATTACACGTTACGAGATGCGAACTTTTATTTGTAAAACTAGTATGAAGTTTAGTACTTTAGTATTATAACAAGAGGACGTCCGTATTTCAATTTTAAAAATAAATCTAGCCAAACTACACACTTGCCCCGGTTACACACTTACCTGACTTTACCTTAATTGAATATCTTCTCCAAAATGATTTAATGTGTGGTTAATATAAGAGTGCGTTTCTTGAGTTCAAAGTTCGAACAAAATGTTAGAGAATTGCAAGCTTTAACAAGTCGCGAGTTGATAGTTACGTACTTCTTAGGAATCGCGATAGAATACAACCGCAGATGAAGTACCTAAACATATTGACGATCTATATAAAAAGTGGTCATGTATTTGTTATTCCTCGCGTACGCTTTGATCTGAAGTGGGTCCAAAGAACAGCATTAACCCTTTCACTACCTACGATTAGTACCCATACTCACAAGCGCCAAATGGCAAATACACACGATTCTCAAACTATGCCAATGAAAGGGTTAAGGAGAAAAACAAGTCCTTTACATTTCGTTGGAAACACGTGACGTCATGATTTCATTGTAACAGCACCCTCCGGACGGTACATGATGAAGCATAAAGCTACGACTGAGTCGTGATTACGAAATATGGCGCGAAGTTTGAAAAATTAGATGTTTCTATTTGCCTCAATTTCATCACTGCGATATGTCAACTATAGTAATGGGTCATACTTACAGCTCACACCTACTTTAGCAAATATCCTAATTTCATTTTTAATTAATTTTTCAATAATTTCTGGGATTTTCAAATTTTGCGGTGATGTTATGGCATTGTTGAATTAAATATTAGTTTAATTAAATATGAATATTGACCAATATTCATTCATTCATCCATTCATTTAGTTAGGGTGGGCACCTATAGTACAGGCACTTGAGCTAGGTGCTCATTGCATCGTCCCTATTAAATCTCTTACTTCCACTCGAGCAGCTTGGTATTGACCAATATGTTTAATTTGCGGAAATCACAGACACATCTAATTTAAAGTAAAAATAGATAAAAATTAAAATAAACTTTAGAAGTTAGAAACAAAATCGTTAATAATCATTAAGAACAGAATAAGCAACATGTAGTTATAAAAATGATGCTATTTAAATTTAAATAGCAAATGAACATAAACTCTGAAAACAAAAACACTTAAAAAAAGTTATAATAATTCAAAAACGAAAATAAACTCTATTATAACTGCACGCAATCAATAAAGTCTTCTATATCCGTAAATTGGTCCCAGCATTGAAACTTGGGGATTATCAAATTATTCACTTTGTTACTTGTCTTGTAAGCAGAAAGTCAAACACTGGTTTTTGTAGATGCATTTCTTAACAAGTTGTATTAAGTTAAAATCGGAGTTACGTAAAGATTAAAAAGAAAAAAATGTAGATGATATTAATGCCACAACAAATATAGGAAGATGTAGGTATAGTGGTATATGGATATCTGATATGGTCTTCATATCAGGTAGCGATTAATAAACCAACTTGACAAGATGAAAAAAATATTCTGTACGACCGCAAGTTGTACTCTTATGAAAATATTGGTCATGTCTGTCCCTCAATAGTTGTTTAATTACTAGGCTGTTAATAGCGATAGCAGACATTTCAAACACTACAATTGAAACAATAACCAGTGACTATTTTGGGCTTCGCAAGGTATACCGTTATCATATTTGTAGATTTACATATATCTGCAAAAGTAGGAACACCGCAACCACACTGCATCCAATGTGAATGAGAATCACCAGTTTAGAAGTAAATTTGACGTTGTTTGAGATTGATCCACAAAAAAATCTGGACTGGTTTGTTTACTTAAATTGGCTTACTACTTTAATCCTGAGTTTACAACACATTAACAAGGATGGCATTACAGATATTCACCATCTCAAAAAATTAAAGTCGAAGTCTCAAGAAATATAACTACTTCTGGGGTGCTGAGAACATTTAGTATTACAGTACCTTAAATAACCAATTTCATAATTGTGTTTAAAAAAAAGAGGAATTTTTTTGACACTCCAATGTGTAAAGGCCTTGTTTCTTACTCAATTGGCGATACATATTGAACATCCATCCAGTCTCAGAGATTTTTATTTTACAAACTAAAAGAGAGTTTTCAGGTTGTTTAACAGCGACGACAAAATTATGTCCTGAGTTAATGAGTGCATATTTTATTTCAGAAGATTAAATCAGTATAGTAAGATTTTGTTATGCAGCTGCAATCTTAGCCGCCCGCACGATATACCCTGACGAAAATCATGATGCATTTTACGCCGATCGAAGCAGCCAGCGCGATACCCGATAAATAACCTCGCAAATGTTACATGATGTCGATACGCACATTCACTATCTGTGGTTATGGGCAGCAATTCAAAAATATTTGTCCAATCAAAACTGCACTTCGAAAACTGGAATTAGTATTATTAACTTCGCGGTAGTTATGCTGAAATCTTTTTTAGTGTATCGGAGACAATATATACTGCTACTAACTTTGTATTACCTGTTTTCATAAAATAACCGCAAATCTATTTAAGTCTCGGCGAGCTTCGTTGAAGATTCTTTTCTAAAACGTCGTCCGATACCACGCAGCACGCAATAACAAAAGGTTCGTAATACTCTTAATATTAAAGATCTATAAAAACTGTTTCTTTTACTTTGGGTTATATGGCGAGTGAGAAGTGATCCTCTTCTTCTTTACGAGAAGCGCACCAACTCCTTGGAGACATAAAAAGAAAGGCTTCCCGTTTATTTTTAGACCGCGCAAAGTTACATCAAAGGAAAATGTGTCCCAAAGTTCACCTCTTAACTTGACAGTCTTATGTTTACTCCAGTAGAATATTAACAATTCGTAGGCAATGTATACTCCATTGTGCAAAAAAAAAAATGGATGTGTATTGGATGTAACAGTCACAATGAAACTTGATTTGTATATTAGTGTAATCAGACGATAGATATAATACAAGTAGTTGATATACACAACAAATATTCTTGTGGTACAGCGAAACCTTTATATAAGGGATAATCATGGCTTCTAAGAACTTGTGTATTTCAGGAGTGTGCATAAAATGTTTATTAAAAAATTAATATGTACGTCATTTCCCATTTCCCGTATCTGATTACTAGAGTTGGGCAAATTTTCCGGCGCGGCAGGTTCGTATTCAGAACGTGCGATCCAACTGATGTACTGCAATAAAACAGATGAACCGTAGAGTTGCAAGTCAGTAACTACAGTGTCTGTTTTTCTTATAAAAAGTAAAAATTTTTATTTTATCTAAATATGTAGTGATATAAAATGCGAATGCATCAGAAGGTGGCCCGTTTGTTAGCTCGCTTTGTCTATTAATATGACTTATGTTTTATAAATACATACTAAATTACGATAATATGATAGATCTGCTTTATTTATATTACATTATTTGAGGCCCGCGTCGCAATACGTACCTGCTCCGCCGGACAATTGCCCAACTCTGCTGATTACTGAGTACTCTTTCCAATTCCAAAAAGGCGCAAAGCATGGCTGGTGTAATTTAATGAGTAAAAGAAATAGGAGATTAAATATAAAAAGCCAAGACGCTGCAGTGTTTCCGAAGGCCCTACGTCAGATGGCTCCCACAACAACAAAAAACATCTATTATTCGAGAAGATGCTTGAAAAAGTCCCGAATGGATTCCTGTTTTTTATATCTAAATTGGAAGAGTTGCTTTTTTTCATAACTCATCAAAAACAAACAAAAAAGAATATGTTGTGTATTTGAAACAATGACTTCGTTACTTGTGATCTATCTATCGTCATACAATTCGGTTGCGGTGTCTTCGCATAGAACTATTCGTGCAGTATGGTTTCTGTCCCCTGAAGAAAACATTGAAGGAACAGTTGCATATATTATATTATACTGATCATCTACTGCATACAAATGCTTACTAAATTTTCTATCCTGATCGTATCGCCAGTGATAAATAGTTCTCATAAAAGTCATAAATCATTCTCTCGATACAGAAGTTGCATCAAACACTTGGCTTATTTTACTTCTCTGCAACGCATGTGCTTTACTTGATACATTATGTAGTCTTTGTTTTTCTTTCTTTCGGTTCTATGACTACTTGTAAAAGCTGTCCAAAGTTCTATGACACGATTAATAAAGTTCCAATAAAATATTTTTAAGACAGATCTATTGGAAGCTCCCTGCAGCGTTGTAACACTACATGCTTAAAAATTGTGGTGGAAGCTTCTACGTAACTTATTGGTGCTGTGGTCTGTGTTCATTAACCCTCCAGTACCAACATGTGATTTTTGTTACCTTAGTACTAAAGTGAGTGATCGGTCTCTCAGACGTCATGTTAGTACTGAAGGGTTAATATACCATACCTGTATGCAATTGTCCTCTCCCATAGTGAATTCATGTGTATTACAGGATTCGCAGAGTTCAAATTGATTTCAGATAAAAAAAACTTTTAGATGGTCCATAGTTTTGGCTTACCCTATAACAGAGAGTTAATACGTAAAATGATAAAAAGAATAATTAAATAATACGTTACGTACTCATCCTCATTTTCAACATTTTGTAGCTTCAGGGGAGGTATTTATTTTATTTGTATGTTGGTGATAAAAATTAGGTTTTCCATTGGAAATGGAGTCTAGACATATTGGTCTCCTACACTTCTGGGTCGGGACATTTTAAAATTGTCCGAAAGGAAGAGTGTCCGTTAGGAGAAACTTCACTGTACATATGTACATACATACATTCTGAACTTGAGTATAGTCAGAAAGCAACAGATTGAATTATTAATATTCATTTTCATGTTAACTCGGCTAAAGGTCAGACGTACAGCTCACTTACTGTCCTACATATGTACATTGTCCAAGCCAGCGGTAAATCGTATTAATTTCACTCACGTTGTTGTCGGCATCAACCCCCTGTTAATTGCATGCGTTTTGCTCAAAGTTACTTAAAATTAAACAAGCAAAAAATATTTGAATTCACACCATTACGTATCAGAAAAAAGTTGCTGCCGCTATACGCTATGAATGTTAAAAGGATAAGCAAGAAGTTGGAAACAAACAAAGTAAAAACAAAGCCAATTTAACTTTGGAGTAGAGCACCTCCGTCAAGGCACATTAAGAGTTTGATAATCGATTCTCGTAAGTTTCGAACGGGTTTCTTGTTCGTGTTTTTATTCTCTTTTGTTACATTAGAATGTGTGTGATGGGTAATGACCCACTGAAAATCTGCTGAATTATTTCAAAACACGAAATTAGAGTCGCGGCAAAGTAACGAAGTACCTTCTTCTTCGTACCTTATTAGTATTTTTATATCGATGTTGATATACTAATACACATTATCAGCTCATTCGTAGCAAAAAGATTAAACAGTTACAACTTTGTTTTGATGCAAATATATCTATCTGCATATTATTACGTGTTTGAATGCGCAATGTTCCTGTTGCTACTTTGAATGGAGGAGAGAATGGAATATTAGTTCGTACAAGAACTTAATAGTTTCAACTGAATGTGTCGTAGTGATAACCTTCATTTACCTAGGTAGATTTAGCGAAATAGCTAGGCTCTAACAAATTGTGATTAACATTTAAAGTATACCTAAAGCACTCATATGAGTGTGTTTGTAATAATTTTGTCAGGTAACTGAAAAATATTTTGTTATAAGGTAATAGTAGGTTGAGCTTGTTAATATAATCTTCAAAGTCTTTCCAAAAATATGGTTATGTTGAATAAATTATTTGATATTCTTAGTGTATGTCGCGGAGAAAATTAGTACCTATAGCGAATGGACCAAGGTTACATAACTATCTCCCAATTTTCTGTTACGATTAACTCACTTGTAATGTTTGAATTTTTTTATGCCTCCAATGAATAAGATGTCACTTAAACACCAGTTAAATTGTCTGTTTTGCATTGAAGCTGCTAGTTGATAGATATGATAGGTACGAAGGAGCAACGGAGAACTACAAAACGACGCAAAAACCGGAAGAAACGTTGTATTCTCTTTGCAGTATCATTGAATTCATAAACGGTTCGCTTTTTTATGGTTAAAAGCGAGAAAAATATCATTGTCCGTTAAATTATCGCTTGAAAGCCCTTCAGGAATCATCCTATCGTCCACACGTGGAAAGCGAGCGTAGGGAAAAGGTGTTCGCGATACCATTAATATGTTTACTTTTTTATATGAGTCATGAATAATTGAAAAATCTCTTCAATAGACCCTCAAAAGTTCCCCAATTGCTTCTCAAAATCACAAAAGCTTCAAAGCTTTTCAACAACTCCTCAAAAGTTCTAAAAGTTCCTCAAAAGCGTAAAAGCTCTTATAGTTCCTCAAAAGCTCTGGAAGGTTATGAAAGATTAACACCTTCTCAAAGCCTCGCTCCCCTCCAAAAGTTCTTCAATAACCTAAAAGCTCTAATAGCTCCTCAAAATCGCGAAAACTCTAAAACCTCAAGAGTTCTAAAATCTCCTCTAAAACCCTAGCGCTCCTCAAATACCAGTCAAATGCACATCAACCCCCCCTGAAAAGCTTCTCAACAACTCAAACCCCTTCAATAGCTCTTCAAGAACTCAAAAATTTCTTAAAAGCTCCTCAAAAAGCTCTTCAAAGGTACTGAAACCTTAAATACTCTGAACTCCGAAATCTAAACCAAAACTAAAGATCTTAAACCATAAGCCTTACACTTCTCGCTCATAATGCGGATAGAATATTCTGTAAAATTTTCCGCATTGTCGCATCTGCCTTCGTACTATACAATATCATACATGTGTTCGACCACGTTCTAGCTACTTACATACTACTTACTGTACCCTTTTCTTAAAAAATGTCATAATAATAATTAATTTTGTATTTAATTTATCCTTTATACGCATTTTCCCTGAAATAAAGTGACTTCACACAATTTGCATAACAGAACGTAATTCTCCTTCCAATTTGTATACCCATCACATTAATCCGAAGTTTTGTATTTATATACGTTTTTAAAGTACCCTATATCATTTACCTAGTGGATTTTTTTAGCTTGATAAAATTGAGTTAATAAATCAATTGCCGATATGACAATTTGAGTTTATGATTAAACTGATTGTCGATCCTATTATAAAGCTTATATTAAATATATACAAACACTTTTATTTTTAAATTGGATTTTCAATTAAGTGTCACGTTCATTTAATCCATCCATACTTACTATTAACCTACGCAAATCCTTATTACGGTTTTGGTGCATAACGTATCTTGGAAGCAAGAGCTCAACATAAAAAAAAACCTAAGCGCAACAATTAAACTATAAAAAAAAAATAGAAAGAGAACTAGTGATAAATGAAGTGTGATAATTAGTTTAATTTATTTTAGTTCAATTTAAAATTGTATTTTATTTACTACATTAAAATTGTTTTTTTTACTACCGGTTTTGGCGAAATTATTTGCCTTCTTCAGGTGAAATTGAAAATAATTGAATGTAAGAGTCAATTAAAAAAAAAAAAATAGAAAACCGATCAATTTCATCAAGACAGAAAGTGAAAAGGAGAATATTTTAGGACGGTGCCGCTGGCGAACCTTCTCTGGACAACTGTACGTACTTCTAAACGGATAGGATTGCACTGATTGTGAGTGTAAGCACAATATACTAAGAGTACGGACGACCTCGCAAAAACCTTTTTTCTTTTGTAGTCCGTTTTCAATGACTTTCAAGCCTAGCTGCCATCTTATAAAGCTGTTGCCAGGAATTTTCAAACGTATTGAGTTATTTATATTTTAACGGAAGTAGGAAAATAGATTAGAAAAATCCATAAATTTATGCGTTTTTTATTCTAATTTTATTGCAAATATTTCTGAACAGCTTATAGTAATAAAAAACACGGTTCTAGTAAAATAATGTTTGATTAAGTGATACATATATTTGCAAGTGTTTTAGAATAACTGAGTTCACATTCTTTCGTTTTTGTGAAACTAAATCTCTATTTACATGTTTTAGAATGTAAAATCCGGGAATAAATACGTTGTGGTTCTTTCTCAAATAAATTAATAAAAGTACAACGATTTCGGTGGAAGAGTATTATTGTAGACGAAGACACACTAATTAGGGTTAAAGAGTTATGTGTAGCACAAAGACTTTTTATTCGATTAATTCATTTCTAATATCTGACCCTGCAATAGTTTATCAACAATGATGTCCGGGAGTGCACAAATGGATAGGAGTCTCAGACGTAGACTAAATAATATGGAGTTGTCTATAATGTGAATAAGTGTGAAATGTGAGGATTAAAATTTATACTAGTATAATGCAGTTCAAATCAAAAAACACAATATTTTAAAAAGTGAACATAAAATGAATTAAGTTAGTTATTGTGATAAATAGCGATATAGTTTAAAATGAGTATCTAACAAATAAATCGATTTAATGTGAAATAGTTCTTTTTATCCATATACTTTCTTAATTCGAAGAAACTGCGACCATCGTTAACGTCAGAACTTATCTTGCAAGAGTGAATGGCACAATAGCATGATGCCCATTGGCGTCTTCTTTCACGGTTCTTTCACTTAAACCTAACAAATTATGTAAATGTTATGGCCACTAACCTTACCTTTCACACAATGCACCTTATCAAGTTTCATTAATTGTTTTTAAAACTTCAGGGGTAATTTAAAACTAATAAAATACGTAAAATAAATAAATAAAACAACTAAATCATGCAGATTAAACGGATGAGTAAATTAATTTATGTAAGTACCAATGTAAACAATAACAAACTGTCATATTGGGAGGCTGTTGTTTGAAGTAAAGGTAGGCTTAGAAATTCAGACCCCAATGACTCATCCATTGCCCTTACTACTTATACTGTGGTGTAAGTAGCGGCACCATACGGAAATATCCTTATTCTCACTTTTTGTCTTGAAATTTATCATTTTTATAGTTTTTTAATTGACTATTACATTCAATTATTTTCAATTTCACCCCAAGAAGACTAATAATTTAGCCGAAACAGGTTGTGAAAGAATAATTTCAATGTATGTAGTAAATAAATTAGAATTAAATTGAACTAATTAGGAAGTACTTATTGCCACACTTCACTTATCGCTAATTGTAACTTAAAATATGTATCAGCATAAGAAAGAAAAATGTTTGCGGCATTCAAAAATATACTAAACAGTCCATGTTTGTTACATGTAAGAAGAAAAGTATATGTTGTTTAGTGAAGTTGCCAACTGCATCTTTAATTCCGTATTTACACTAGGGTATACCCCATATAAATTCACTCATTTGTGAATTAGATCAAGGTCATTTTCCTTAAGCACTAATCGATTATTAAGCACCCTGAACTCTACGGGTCCTCATTCGGTTTGATATATTTTGCGGTATCGAGAACCTAATGGTAAAATCAATGCGACGCGCTTTTTCGGGCCATCCGAATATTTCTCTGGGTACATTCAATAATTTCACTTTATTGTCGTAAGGCGGGTGCGAAGCGGCCAATAAATACAACCCAAAACCAAGAAAATAAACTCGCGAAAACCGCTCCCAAACGTAAACCAGAAAACATCCATTCGAATTTGCCTCACTTT
Source organism: Protaetia brevitarsis (assembly GCA_004143645.1). Classification (NCBI taxonomy): domain Eukaryota; kingdom Metazoa; phylum Arthropoda; class Insecta; order Coleoptera; family Scarabaeidae; genus Protaetia; species Protaetia brevitarsis. The sequence goes on from RXPK01003308.1 coordinate 10,659, forward strand.
CTTTATAGATATGACTTTTAAGGAATGGGAATGCATAAGAGCGGCGTCGTCGACTTCTCCACGTTCGAATTAAATTGGGCGTCGTAATTTCTCCGATATTGCCTCGGGAATTACATAGCAGCGTTACGATTCTCCTTTACGCGACGGTACGGTAACTCAGTTATTATCATATTTTATCCCGGGCGTTACGAAATGTTTGGTAAAATGTGTAGAATAAAAAACAAAAGACCATAAAATGTGTAGCTTGAGGCTGTAAGTCTTTGTTTTAAGGCATTCTGCTATTTTTCTTTTGTAATATCAACTGTATGTCGAAAACATACTAACTGCCTTAACATTGAAATGACAGATATATCCCTGCACAAAATACAATAATGGAATAAAGAAAAACCAACCTCCACCAACATTATTATATCATCTTGGAAATTTCTATTAAATTCCATATCTCTTCTATTCTCAATTAATGTCGACATGTACGTAATTCAATTAGGGACAGCTTAAAAGCTAACATAACTTGATATTATTGTCACCGAATTTCGTAGGTTGACTCGGTGCTCATTCAAAGTTCCCTACTAGTTACTAGGTATAATTTCTCAAATTAATATGCCAACCTAATTGTACCATCGCATTGAAGTCTGTATTCTATTAGGGCATTGTTGTTTGATTTAATTTACGTTTGCACAAATTGAGAACCACCTTAACCACTTTGTAGGAATAATTGTTACAACACCCTAAGTAAGTCTGGTATTGTGCAAATGTCCTTTCCCTAGTTATATGTACATTTAAGTACATTTAAACTAAAACTTGGAGGGAGTTTCCATTATATAACAGTAAGTTCAATTCAAGTTAGCATAATATACCTACTTGATGTTACTTTCAAGAAGAGCTTAGTTTAAAGCTATTTGCGATAACATATTAAATTCTCTGCTACTTTGTTTAGTTAGGTAGAATACGGTAAGATGATTTTGCATGTGGTGGACTGCTTCCCAAAATTGTAATGACCAATGCGTACTTTTTAAAGTAGAGCTGCAGTATTTATTTAGTAGGAGTTGCAAAGTTACAAATATTAATGTAATTGGATAAGACTTTTAGCAAATTTCGGTAGGGGAAAATTAATAAATAAAAAAATATTATGTAATTAAATAAATTTACTGTCATACTTTATAATTTTACAATGTTTGGGAGAAGGTAGCGTATCGAGGTACTCCAGCGGTAGAAGTATAGATGTTATGCATATCCGTCGTTGCGACCGGTGTCCTCGGGATTCTTCCCACGCAATGCCAGGCCTGGTATCTAGTCGGCGTTGGTTACTAATATAATTTCAATCAGTATAATAATTTGCTAAAACTAATAACTAGTAAATACCTACATATGTTTGTTAATGTACACACCTACCATGTTCATATATTATCGACACAATGCGTTGACTCTAAGTATTATTTCAAAGCTTTTTAAACCAGTAATCCTTTAATATTATATAACACGTACGTACTTACCTTCGAATATTTTAATGGTAGCATCTGTGCATCAGCCCCATTTTCCAAGTAGCTGTGAAACGGCTGGGGTATCCATTTAGATTTACTTACACTCACAACCAACAACACTGATCGCTGGTCAATCAAAAAGTAACGCCAAGTAAAGCGTATGTATATGCAAAACTCCTTAAACCACCTAAAAAAGAGGGAACCAATGACAGATAATAATAATGCGCTGGTCGCAATAAGATAATATAATAAAAAGGATTGGAACACGAATTTGCCTTTGAATTGAATTTCAATATCAATGACAGATAAGTTTTAGTCCAATAAATGATAGGGTAAAATTCGTTTCAAATGTTTCAATATTATGGTAATTTCAATTTCATATTTCATGTTTTCAGTACAAAATATTTGATAATTTTATATAGTAATTCATTATACCAAACGTATAAGGGATTTTATTTTGAATCTACAGACGTTCTCACTATGATTGCTTAGATTTATTGCTTACAACAATAACAATGTTCATTTGGAGGAAGTATACTTCAATGCAAATATTTATACTATTTGTTCTAAGAGTATATTGTGTTGTCAGAGAATTTACTCTTATGTTCTAACCAACAAAATTTAGTTCATTTAAATATATATTAGTTTCGATTTCTGAATAAATAAAAATATTTAGATTGATAATAGTTTTTTTGTGTGTCGAGTCGGAAACCAATTACTTTTTTTTTTATTCGAAAGAAAAACTTAAAATTACCACGCACACATTACTACATTTCAAAAAAAAATAGACTAACGTCATACCTGTTCCGCCCAATAAAAAATTAGAAATTCTATTTTGGGTCAATAAAAAAAATTAGCATCCGCCGATTGCACAATTTGTGTCTTTGTTTGCACTGTCAATTAATGTGCCAAATTTTTAATTCCGACATTGTGTTTGATTAGTATTAAATTTACAACCCGTACGGTTTTTACAGAAACATCTGAATTTGTTTGAAACAAATTATACAATCTTAATATCATCAATAGTAAATTTTGAACAGTGGCTATTTCAAATTCAGGATCTAATGTAAGCTCTCTGTCTAAAATTACCTGCTTGTATAAATCCTACAACAACAATCGTCTTATAAAACCTACCTTAGTATTTTTACATACGACTTTAACACTTAATAATTGCACAATCTACTATACAGTCGCGAGCAAATGTTATAGGCACCTTTGGCAAAACTAATGGGTTTCATGTTTCTTGCATTTTTTTTGTGACAGTTATTTCACGGTTTATATAATCGTCTTTATGGTTACAATAGTTCTTTATAGATACCCTTGTAAATGTATTTATTGTTTTTCATATATTTTCAAGACTTTGAGATGTCACTTTCCCCCTCCCATCTAAAAAGTACTATAGCTGTATTAAAAACACTCTAATATGCAACAAATTAATAAGATCCCTTAAAATACTACATATCTATAATGTATTACCTACAAGTTTTTAATTTCTCATTTCTTACTGTCATATTCGCCCAAAATTTAGGGTGCCTATAACATTTGCTCGCGACTGTATACATCGGTAAGAAATGCAAAGAAATACAAGAAAAGAAAGTAAAAGCACGACTGAAATGGATCAAAACAGAGCAGATGACGAGGATAATTATAAAAGATTAAGAAACGAATGTAGCAAAACCAAGAGACTGTAAGAGAAATTGGATAGACAACAACATCATAGCAATAGAAGAAGAAACACAAAGAAGTTCTTTAAGAAAATTACGTGAACAAAAGAGAACATATAGGGGTAGAACAACTGGAATCAAAGATGTAAACGGAGCAGTAGTAGCAGAAGAAACACAATATAAGCAAATCCGGGCAAACCACTTTAAGGATTCTAACCGAGAATGTGTTATATGATGAGCAGGAATTCGTAGAACAAGAAATACAGCAGCTTAACAGAATAGAACCACCAAACTTAGAAGAAATAAAAGAGATAGTAAACAATAGTAGAAATGGAAAATTTTCAAGAAGAGATCGCATAAATATGGAACTTATAAAATCCATGCAATATTTAGTGGTTGGCAAAATGCATTAGCGATGGAAAATTAATAACGTGACTGTATTCAAAGTATCTGTTCGCTTTATATTAAACCTTGAATCTTGTAAATATCCACAATAAAAATACTCTGATTTACTAGAATAGGATTTTTTTTGTTTTTGTAAAATGATACTGGCACCAAGATTTGTTGTATAGCGTGAATCGTGATATTTATATTGACATTTATGGGACACTTTGCGTATAATAATTCCATAACAGCAATTTCGACGTTTGCCGTCTGAATCATGAAAAGTTGCGTGCGCAAAACGCGATAATACGTATTAATAAATACAAATATGCTACACGCCTCGCACACACTTCATTCTCCGCATATATTTAAATATGTAATGAATATAGTGAAGGCTTTTGGCCGTGCATAATTTTAGTGCAAAGTACAAATATATTTATGTGTCATTCGGTATTTCATAGTAACTAAACGATATTTATCGAAATAAGTACAGCGAAACCCTATTGCGAAATATAATTTTATTCGTAAATTGTTGTTGCGATAAAGACTTTTCATGATATTTCAGGACATGTCCAAATTTATCAGATATGTATAAAGCCATAAAAGATCATAAAGCAAGGCGTAGAAAATATAAAACTCGACTACAAGGGCTATACCATGCTAAAAAGTACTTTAAAAGTCTGGACACAAATAGAAAAGAATCAAAATCATTATTAGAGAGTGCATATTACGTCACATTGGGTATATTGCTGAGTTCATTACGGCCAATTTATGGGTAGATTGGCTCAATTGTGATCTTCCATCGGTGATTTACATTACATAGGTATATTATCCTATACTTTACAATAACGTGAACAAAGGAGAAAAACTATTTTACATTTTTAATTGTAAAAAAAATAAAATGTCAATCAGACTTAATAACTGAAAATTGACATATGTATGCAGATCTTTTTTATAAGTGGAAACGTAATTTAACAAGCAAGAAAACGTGGGAATAATTCTATAATTTTAATCGATTTTATCTACACCACTGCCAACTCTTGTTCACGCATCTAATAGGAATGTCGTGGTACACGCATCTCTAAATATTTTAACTCGACAATTATTGAATCACTTGACTCCTTAAGGTAACCCGTCATTCAATTATTGCTGCTTTACATTTACCTGAGATCTCAGTTCAGTTATAAGTATTTATGGTTCTGAGATAGAGATTTACCATATAACAAAAGGGAAGCTATTTCGAAAGAAAAATTATCATCAATAAGTAAATGTTAGGAATATCTACAATGCTATTTTTCTTATTGTTATGCATAATAAAATAGTAATTAATATGAAAATCTTATATAATAATATTGCATAGCATTGCTTATAATTAAAAAAAAAAACTATTAGCTTCGCTAGAGACTGGACCTTGATTTTTTATTATTTTTTATTCAATATTAGCCTGACACGCAGCCAAACTGAATAATCTAAACTACACTTTTTTTAGCCACCCTATCTGTAGATCAATCATCATCAATTGTCCACATTGCATACAACAAATTGCTATTCTCAACCGTTCTCTAAACTCAGTAATTCAATTGATTCCTCGCATTCTTTCAAATCATACAGAATTTTCCACAGAAGTAGCTAGTTAGAAATTTCCGAGCTTAACAGGCTGCATCTTTAAATTCTAAAAATCTATTAAGGGTTTGCAATAATTTGGTATTTACTTTCTTTAAATTTGTGGTGAAAATATATTTAAAATTCTTACACTTAACGGGAAGGTCGCCATGAACTTATTTATTTTAAATGAAACATCCCGTATTACATTCCATTTTTGACTTCAGCATAAAATTCCATGCCGATTACAACTAGGGTTTCCTATACTTATTTGCCACTGTTTTCAAGATATTACGATTTCTGTGAAAACTTTGATATTTACACCGCCGCATCGCGTCGAATATAATTGATTAATAGCCACGTGCTTTAAGTTGCACAAACTTTTACGCAGAGATGCATTATAACTACCAAATATTAACATTTTTCACCAAAACGTAGTAATATGCTCCCTTCATATTATGTAGGGTGTCTCGAAATTATGTCATCATTAAGTGATTTAAAGAAAAGTAAATTAATGACATTCTTTTTATCTGTTTAAGTTTTCGCGAAAAAAATTATTGCCCTTTTCTCATTTCTCTTTCAATACAATCTCTAACAAAGTAAAAAAAAAATGTCTACAAATTTAATATGACAAAACAGAATAGTACTGTTAAGAAACGGTTCATCGATTAACATAAAATGGTTTGTAAATCTAGCCAATGTTAATATTCCTCCAGATATTTTAGTTTTTCTCTCGTTGGATTATCACTGCCGCTAAGTCTGACGTATACTTAGGCAAATTACTTGCTGATTTAGTCACTTTAGTTACGAAGTTTAAAGAACTGAACTTATTAAAAAAATATTGTATAATAATCTCTGTATTTTTTATTAGGTTTAACTTTTTATTAATGAAATATAAAATAGAGAAAAAGTAATGTTTTTTTTAGGGATTTGAAACACAAAGCCTCCATGTCGTGATATCTCGTGATCATTCTTAATCGAAATGAAAATAAATTATCTCCAAAAACCCATGCACTAAGAAGGGGATTTGCATTAGAATGTTGTAAATTCTAGTAGTATTGTGGGAGTTGGTCGCATGCTAGTACTCTAGTGTGCCGTTAAAAGAAATTGTCCTTTCAATGGCGATGACTCCTACCAGATGTTGTTCTAGTAAATATACCAGATTAGTATGTTACGATCGTAGTTTCCAGCATATTTTGTGCGAAATATTATCTGTTACTGAAATTAAATAGGAGACGCGCCATCTATGCGACAATTTCTCTACTACACATAAGTATATCTGCTCATCTGCTGTACTATATGGGGAGAAAACTGCTATACGAAAATAAAATGCGATATTTATTTTTACTTCCATGTAAATATTTAGTTAAATTAATAAATACTGCGCTAGCTTCAAATAAATCTACTAACCAAATTATTTGTTTGATTGAATACAGGAATATTTTTAATATTCCTAAATCAAGTAATAATTTAGTAACTGTAACCAAATGCATGAAAAATGGTTGCAAACAACAAGATCGGTTTTCCCGTGTATAATATAAGTTTTAAAACCTTCAACAACACTATATACTATTGTAAAGTTCCTTGCCTTGTAAGTAAATCAGCATTAACTGAAGAGGTTCCAATTATCTCTGAAATTTCTTTAAGCTCGCGCGAAAAATATTCATTTTTGTTGGTTATTGTTTGCGTATCTGAGACTTATGCACGTGGGAACATGAATGAAACTAAAATATTTTTCGCGTAAAAAAGTACTCAGCTTGAATACAGGTGCTTACATTTTCCGTTAAAAGACAAACGTTTTAAATCAATGTATACATGGGTGTCCACGCAAATAAACCAAAACGTCCTGCTTTTTTATTTAAAATATTGTTTATAATTCACTAATATGATAACGCACTTAAAATAAACTAAAATATGTTGTTAAATATGTACATAATAATAACAATATAATATGTAATGTGTATTATCTTGCTTAAACAGAAGTAATACAGACATTATAAAATATTAATCAAAACTAAGTTGCATTCCATTTAATTATGGTTACTTTTCGTCGAAAAGCATGTACTAGGAAGAAAATAGTCTTCCGGCAAAACAACACGCTACTTTCAATGAAATAAACACTTTTCTGAGAAAAGGTATTCTTTTCGTTGAACATGATAAAAACGAAAAGTTATAAAACTCTCCATTTAATGCAATCTCCTTTCCCAGTGTATAGAATTAAATCTTACTGCGATTTGCTGTAACATTCCCTAAACCCATCTTCAATATCTTTTTTAAACGTTCGTTTTAATTATAAATGCTTTTAATTCACCGAATAATATTTTACCTGCTAGGCTAACTTTGACATTAAAATAAATTGTTGGTGCGTATTATTTATCAAAACGTAATAAAATGTTCGACGAATTATGGAGATATCCAGGGAGTAGGAAAATTTGAGTAGAAAGAAGGTAATATCAAAACTATACCTATCAAAAAAATTAAATATATGTGAAAATAAATGCAGAAAATTGGAAATGTTTGCTTGATTAAAATTTATTGTTTCAGACACAGAATTGTCGCGGTATTATTCGCTTTGAGGATTTAGTGAATTTTAATAAAAGAAACTAATGAATGGTTTCTTCCGGATTCTTTATAGGTTTCCTCAAAGAGCGTTTAAAATATAATTGAAAACTGAGTTTTGGCTCATGGGTGTGGCGTTTGTATGTAGATCTGTCTAATAAATGCATAATCTGCTATTACCACGATCAGGTGGTAATTTTAGTGCATTATTTTTAATAGCATATTGGTACTTACTAACAGTCACTTACTAAAAACCCATCTTCGTTAGAAAGTTTACCTTTGATTGGAGCATTAAAGTAACCTCATGCGTGTGTATCTTTATCTCTCAATTTTTGTAGTAGTATTTTTTTATGGAAACCCAAATCGTTTCTTTCACGTAGCTATTTTTTTTACTTGTATTTTCTTCTTCTTATTTTTATTTATTTTATTTTTCACTGTCAACAAAAACAATATTGCCGAAAATATGTGCTAACGCGAATAACAATGCAAAACTTTGCAGGTAATAATACCATAAAAATTTGCGTAACCTAGGCGAACCATCTACTTAATTTGGCATCTATTTTTTGCGCAACATTGAACAGAAGTGCAAATGCTTACCACAAATTAAACGTTTGGGCGAATTGTTTGCAGATCTGAACAAAACTTACAGCTGCTATTCAAGCAATCTTTAATTCACTTTCTTTTACTCCCATTGTAGCGTCGTGTTCTAAATATAGCAGCCGCTTAATGAGAGTATTAATTACCAAAACGCAATAATAAACGATAAAATGTTTCAAGCTTGATAAACGAAAGCATGCACCCAACTCTACATCTTGTTTGCACAGTGTCGCCCTCCCGCGGCTACATTCGGAATGAGAAAATAGCGTTCTCATTACAGCCGCGCGATAAATGCTCAATTGACCCCCGACCGACACTGAATTTTTATCGGGGGGACCCCGAAGTGTTCGATGACATTCCCGCACTTACCATCAGCGTTCCCAATCAATTCGCACTTCACTTCTATAATGGGGCTGTGTGGAATTGACGGCGTCATACAAGAATTGAAGCAAACGCCTCTTGCGCGATAGTATATTCCGTCAGCGTCCGATGCTAATGCACTTTCTTGCTAATTTATCTAGGAGTTCTTGGCTTATCGTGTTCTTCAGCTACGCACTGTATCGCGTGTGGTCGCCGCTTAATCTGCGAGTTCGTTTTGTTGACGTTATCGCAATTAATGATGATTGTATCTCGTTGGAATATACCGCGAGAGTATAATATAATCGAAAGTGGTTTCTCGGCGAGTAAGGTTTTTGTAATCTTCGTTAATTTAGTGGGTAATTTACATCTAAATTGGATGTAACTACACTTCAAACCCATTTAATCAATAATTTATTGTACGTTGTAACTAATTAATTTTTATTAACCATCAAAGCATGCATGTCTGTTAGGTATGCCTGGGATGCCTAACTTTTAATAGGGGGTTCGGGAAAAAAAATAAACCACATAAATTCAGGCCGTAAGCTTGATATAATCTCAAATTAAAAGTGCATACACGCTAACGAGAATTAAAATTTTCGATAATTATTTTTAATATTTAAAACTTTTAATTCCGAAAATCACTTGGCCACAAAGATAGGCAACCCAATTAGCAGTTACAACCTTATTATTCCTATTCGTTCGCTAGTGAATCTGGAGTAGGGTTGCTCATATTACGTGTACAATCCTTCATGAATAAATCAAATCAAAGATTGTATAGAACACGTTTGATTGTCTCAGTTATAACTTGGTTGACCACAAATAACTTTTTTCTTATGCTAATAAAAAACGCGATTTAATTGAATTTATGAAAATCATAACAGCGAATGTCGTGTGGCTGTCGACGAAAATTGAATAAAAGAGAAAGCGTAAGAAGGGGTAATATACCAAATGAGCGATCGATGGGTAAACTAAAGAGCGATTAAACGGTTAGATGATTTCCGTACGTTAGAAGAAAAAATAAGTGACACATTACATACATTTTTTTGAGTCGCTGCATCTTACACATCGATATATGGGACATCTTGCCCAACACATTGAATATCCTACAAACGTGGACGGATATCAAATATCTATGCAAATGCAAGTACAATAGTTATGCTGTTGTTATCCCATATTATCAGAACACACATTTCAATTGAATCCATATTCCCTTATTATTCCTGATGTATATCTTAATAAACCGCTTCTGGGTAGGTAACGGTAACATGGTCAATTTAAAAATGGTAAAGATGATAATTTTATAGAAATAACTGTAAATTTATTCTTAACTAAATATCCCCAAACCCCATGTTCCTAGCTCTAGTATTATATATAACATGATTCGACGTTTCCAAACAACATATTTTTTAATTCATAATTTATCCAATTGAGTAAGTGGTAAATTGTGAACGACAAAAAAGAGTGTGTTGACTGTTTGACTCACATGTTTCGACCCAACTGGGTCAACATGGCCCTGAGGATGACCCAGCTGTATCAAAACATGTGAGCCAAACAATAAATCGATTTGAGATTGAGTATTATCGTCTTTTACAATTTTTGTTTATTTATTTTTTTTTTTGTTTTTGATACTTAGTAAATTTTTGTTTCCGGAGAATGAAATTAATTTAAGAATCCAAATATGTGCATTGACAGAATTAAATCCTATGTTATCTCGACAAATTTCCTGCACTTTTCCGCATTTGACTTTTTTCTCAATCTGTATATTTTCATATATTTTCTTTTAGTTTATTTTTACACATCTTATATTTGCTGTTTTATTTGTGGTATTTTTTTGTCTTTTGCAATCTTTCCAATTTTCCCTTCCACAATAGCTTCATCTATATATTCTGCTGTATTTTCATGTTATTCTTCCATCAATTTTATATTGCATATAATCCATCTCCTTGTCTTTCTCTTTTTTCTATGTTTATTTCTTTTGTTATTCTTTCATATTGGATCAAATATTTAGAATCCGTAAATGAAGAAAATATGAAAGAAAATTCTCTCTCTCTCGCCAAGTAAACAAAAGTATAATTTAGAAGAATCAATAATTAGAATAATTGGGAAGATGTTCTTATAGGCTCAAATACATAATCTTCATAAACAATTGTCAAATATTGATTATTTTTAGTTGTATTATTTGCAATAGATTTAAAAACACCATCGAATAAAGGTTCGGCTTGCGTAATTCCTAAGTATGTATAATCGATTCTTTTTTTTGTAATGGATAAAGGAATGTAATTTTACTGAAGACAGAGTTAACCTATGCTTTCAAAATAATTACAAACGGCATTTCTTTAAGGGTTTCAGGTTATTATTTCTTTTTAATTTAATATATTATGATTTATGACGCGAGCTTTTTTCTATTGTTGTTGTATGTGCTTGACATAGATTTCTAAGGTTCAACGGGTTAATTATTGGGCCGAAGTTCGGCTGCCATACCCAATAATTAACCCATTGAACCTAACGTTGTAGAGCCACCAGTACTTCTTTTCACATAGATTTCTAAATTAAAGTATTTAGTCAAATACTTAAATTAATAATTAAAAGTAAAAGTTCGTCTTCCAATCTTGAATTTAATTGTAATTTTTATTTTGCTACATGTTTCGGTATAATACCATCATCAGACAAACTATAAGATGAATAGTATATAAATATACATGTTAAGTTTAATATGATGATGGTATTATACCGAAACATGTAGCAAAAAAATACAATTAAATTCAAGATTGGAAGACGAACTTTTACTTTTAATTGTTAATTAAACACCAATCTTCTAGTGACTTTACTTATTATAAATACTTAAATGTATATAAACAAAAAAAATTGTTTAAAGGCTGCCATATTTACATATTCTTAAACAATAATATAGAGACTAATTTAGACGAATTTAGAATTGAATTTGTATAAATGGGATAGTGTTCTATATATTGGACATAGAATTATCAAAAAATGACAATACAATGATAATATATACCTAAAACAAAACTTACATATTATTAGACGAAAACTGAACACAGTCGCAGTGTGGGTTGCATATATTACATTAGTAACATGTTCGTATATTTTGAAGGCTGAATATTAACATATTTCATCACACAAGCATGCGTTAACAAAATGCTCACTGCTCCATCTATAACTACACACGTGACTCACAACTTCATATTTAACGCACGCAATTTAAATAACGAATCATTATTTGCGCTTTAACAAATTCTTTTCTCGCCATTTAATCGACCGACGTGGTCCTGAATTTTCGAGGTGACTTCGACAAAATATTGGCGTTTATTATTGAAATTTATCGCGCAATAAATTTCCACTATCCCGACGTCAATGGAACTAACTGCACTGCGCGATTTATTCCGGTACCCAACGCCGTTTTCATAGTTTCTGACCTAACTAAGCTGCGACAGGATTTTCGAGAGTTCGGTCCCGGGCTTTGCACGGACCTACTTGAAGCACCCTCGCCGTTTACGGAGCAATTTGGGGGAAGCAATGATAATGTTTCCGCTTCCGAGTTACAAATACTAGAAGAGCGTTTAATGGAAATTAGCTGTGTTAGAGACAGGTGTGAATAATAAGAGGGCTAAACGGTTGGATCCGTCAATTTTGAGCTATTAAAAGGGCACAATTATTATTATTTGTTATAATAATCATTTGTACGAGTAATAAACTTTTATTACTTTAAACGTCTTGTTTCTCAATTTATTTGTAAATTCCGAATCAAGTATATTCAAAAAGTAGTTGAAGATCTAGCTGTTCAATGTCTTCTTTATTATTTAGCTTCTTTAGTATTTATTAGACACAATTTATCATTGTTCCGAAACATCAAAATTCTTAAATTTCACGATTATAAAATAATAATGTAGAACCATTGAGTTAGTAGGTAATTATGCTTGGTACATTTAACTTTCCACTCCGAAAACAACTGCTTCAGAAAATCGCCCCGTTGTTCGTAACGTTCGATTTTACGGCAAATTCACAAGTCCGCAAAGTTTCATTTAACGACCCTTTCATAACTTATGTGTAGTCGTAAACAATTGGCTACCTGAAACCATCGCTTTCCAATTTCCGAATGTGACTACAGAATGGAGTTGGATATTTGTTTTACAGTTAGTTATTGATTGTAACATTATTCGACTGAATTTTTTATTACGATTTTGATTGACGATGATTAATAGAAATCTCAGGTTTGTATGAGAATTTCTTTAATCATTTTTTCATTTATAAAATTTAATATTTGGTACAATATGAACGAATAAGAAAACAAATAAACATAGAAAAAGAAGTAAGACAAAAGCGTTAGATTATCTCCGATCTTCAATTCAATTCAATATATCAGTTAGAAAATTAATCAAGAAATGCAAAATTGAGGGAAGAATAATATAGAAAATGATGTAAGGAGTAGATACGATGGATGATACAGCTGTGGAAAGGAAAAAACTGGCAAAATTCACTATGGTGTTTTTACTTGATAAAGAAATTTGAAAGATGGGTTTTACATCATTCGTCAAATCCGTGCTAGGCAGCTGTCAAGAAACAATCCTTTACTAATTGAAATATGGCTGGAGTGGACAATTAAACAAACATTTTAATTATTTGTAGATGTTTTTCAAAACATTTCGACATATCTGTATATATTTTTCCATTGATTAAAATAATAATTATAGTAATCCATAATTGTATGTTAATTTTATATTGCTGCATTTTAATTAATTACTATAACATAGCAAATAATAAAGCATTGAATTTTGTTGAATTATTGGCCAGCTAAATAGTATTAATGCCTGTTTTCTTTTTTTTGTAGTGTTGCTATTTTTTCGACCTGAATAAATTTTAATGTTTCAGTTTCTTTCTTTCTTCCTACTTAAGAAATACATTTTACATATTTTCCGTTGGTATTTAATTGAGCTAGCTTTTAGATTTAATTTGTTTCGGATTGGATTGACTATACAGATAATTTTTACACCACCTTTTCAGAATTGGTTGATTGTGATTCCCTTCATTTTAGAAAATGCTAGTTTAATGATAAACTTTCCTTCTTGTTTCATAATTGGCAATACTGTTAGTCGCATACTGGCTTCAAGCAAGTATAGAACCGCTGTAAAAGCTAACCCACAATTATGAGTGTAACTAATAGTGAAAATTGACAATAAAGCATCACATTACAGTATTTTCGTAATAATTCAGAGCAATATTAAAGCGTCTAATATACCTAATTTTGCTCTCTTTTTAGATCTATCAAAAGTATCTATTGAACTACGAAATCAAAAAAAATGCAGGGAAATCATAACTGAATTCATAAAAATACAAAGCTTTAAACATAGAGGAAAACTGTAAACCACTGATACAAAAATTAACATTTTAGCAACATTACGTAAACTGCAAGAACACGAGATCAAAACGAAAATCGAAAAATCACTAGGAAAAACAGTTTACAAAAATTTTAGCAGCTTGGACTTTGGTGGTGGATAGTTGGCGATCGTAAGAGGTGGAACGAAGTTATCCAAGGAAATCGTGTTTCCCTGAAGTGTAACGATTTGAGGCGTCTAAATTGTATAAAGAAAATAGGAACATAATAAAAAGAACCATAGTAGATATTTTGCATTTAATAGTAATATGAGTATAGTATCAGTGAAGATAAAAGTGAAAGTTTGCTTTGTGGATTGTTGCGTTTTTAATTTAAAGGTACTTACTTTGCCTTCGACACGGGCTGCATCATTCCGCGGAGTGGCCCAGATGGTTGTTAGCTGACATAGTGACAATACCCTACTCAATCCAAGTATGTCCTAGTCTCTTTGACGATGTTCACAATACGTAAAATAGTGTTATTTTAATAAAAGTACCCGGCGCCTCCACCACTTGCCGCGTTGTTAATTTAAAGGTACTGGAATCTTGTACTTAGGTACCCGGGAAATTTTCTATTCGACACTTTTCAATTCTGGGTGTATAAAAAACACTCTTTTAAAACCACGAACAACTCTATTCCCCGACAAAGCCCCACAGCCGACTTAACCGACTCCTTCTCCTGGCGATCAGCCCGAGTCCTCGCTTTGTGTGTCTTCGTTTGCTGATTCTGCTAGCTATTTTTCTCAACGATCATACCATAGGAAACGCGGCTTCGATTGTCGCCTATGTACATTTATACAACGCATAATGGAACTTTCCGTGGCAGTATTCTTGATTGTAAACACATATTTTGGTCCACAATCCTGAATGAGAAAACCAACTCCTGGCAAGTTTGGCGCCCAACGTAGGGCCGTTATTGTCTTTTTTCAGGGCTAGAACTACTAGAGCAATATACGCATTTTTTTATGACATTCTCTTCCTGCAATCGATAAAATGCCAGTCAACTTATCTAATAGGGTGAGCATACTCCTGCAAGGGTATCTCACTTATGGTCGTATTATTGATGCGGCATGATTTTCTCGTTTTAAAACGAACAGATTTCTTCCGATTGACCCTTGAAGTACCATCAATATGTGCAAGAGTTCGTTGGTTCCGAACGCGTACACTTTTCAATAGGAACATTAACTTATGCATAGGAATCCGCCAGAGTCACTAATAAGCCCCGCTAATCCATTGCGCAGTCGTTCCATACAAGCGGTAACATTAACATTGCGTCCCTATCTAAAAATGTTGACGAGCCAACAATAAACAATTATTATAAAAACTGTTATGTAATTGTTTATTAGCAGATAGTTGTTATCAAGTAACATTAATCATTGATGCACGTCAAGAGTGATGCTGACTTTTTTAGTTTCCTTTGTGTATTCTTGATTGTAAACAAACATTTTAATCTACAAACTCGAGTGAGAATGCCAACTTCTAACAGGCTGAAGGAAATTAATAATAAACCGGCTCCAATTACTCTCAGAAAAAAAGGTTGGCGAAAGAAGTAAAGTTATATCCCCGCGGATTTTTTAGGGGAGATAAATCTGAAGAATTAAGCTAGAAATAGCCCAGCAGGGGAACCAGTTTTTTATTACGTAATCCTTTTTTTCTCCTGTTCATTCGTCAAACGTATTATTACAAAATATTGTTTTCATTTTTACCCTTAGTGGCGCTTTTTTTGTACAGGTGAACCTGAACTTACGAACATAACACGTTCTACAAAAATGGTTCGTAAGTTAAAATGTTCATAAGTTGATTTCGTAATGTCTCTTGTAAGTTTATAGGGGTTTACGAAAATTGGATCGGATATATACCGATATACCAAAAGTGAAAGGAAATGATAGCATTTACAATGTGCTAGAACAGGATAAAAAGACGGTAGATACCTTATAATCCAATTTTCTAAACGACTATTATTATTATTATCACGTACATATATGATCATGAGTAATATGAGTGTTATGGTTATACAAATTATAATATATCGTTACATGCCCATATAATAAAAGTTAATTCTCGATACACACTTCTTATTGCAAGAATATAAACCTCTATCGCAAAAAAACAAGTAAATTGTATGCATCTGTTCATTATATTTTGATCTTTCTTCCATAAGTAATGAAGTTTGATGTGTTGAAATAAGAACCTCCTAATTAGTTCGAAATTGTGATTTATTTACTATATTTTAAATTATGTATCTCACTACCGTTTTCGGCATAAAATTTGTCTTCTTCAGGTGCGTAAATAGAAATAAGTAAATATAATAATCAATTAAGTATTGAGAGATCAAATTCAGACATAAGTGAAAGATTTTTTTTCGTAGGACCTAAGTCCTTTGTTGTATCTTGATATAAACTAATCGTCTTTTGTTAAATCATTGAGTACTTAAACATTGACTTTTTTTCTATTTAAATTCTGAATCCATGTTATCAAACATTGCCCCATTTTTGTAAAAACAACATGCCATTTTGTCGACATAATTACAGAATTATCTGAACCTGCTTTTGCTACGTAGTTGGATATCCTTTATTTTTCGTTTAATATTGTCGCTATTGTAGAAGGATTCATATTAAAATAACGTCCAAATGAAGCAAAAGATTCTCCATTTTTACGTGGTCTGTTAATGTTAATTGTTCTTTCAATAAATTTTTTTCACGTTTTATAACATCTGCCTGACTAACTTCATTTTTACGTTTCCCCATTTTTTTAATTGATAAAAGGCTTTAGATCATTGATATAGTTTGTTACCGTTTACCGCACGTAGAGAAACTAATATGGGATTCGATGCATTTCTGTATATATCGATCATACACTGTAAGCATGTATCATGGATTCTTGCAGACTTACCGATAACCTTACATACGCTACAGATATGCACAGAATCTCACCGTAACATCTATTATATTTCGTATACGCGTACTGACGTACATGTATGTTTCAATTAACACGGGGAACTACCAAATAGGTGTTCATAAGAACAAAAGAATATGTTCGTTAGTCAAATAAACGGTATCGACTTTGGCTGTTCGTTACTTCAAATGTTCGCTAGTTACAACGTTCACAAGTTGAGGTTCACCTGTATATGGTTTATCCACTTAGATTTAGGCAACCTTTTTAACGTCCATGCAAGCTATAATCTATCGTTATCTTTTCATTCTTGATGTTGGAGCTCTAAACGCCAAATCTATATCTGCTATTTCATTTCAATTAAAAAGCTGCACTTTTTAATGGAAATTACGTTTGCAATATTTATTAGTTAATATACCAAAATAAAATACTTTTTTGTCTCTAATAAAGAATAAATTGCTTTGAAGACAAATAATGTAACTGACTTTTATTATGAAAGTCCTGAATGAAATGAATGTGGTTGAACCGAACGCAATAATTAAAAAGAAAATCACGACATAAATACGGTACGTATTTACACGTATAAATGTCAGCCTGCGCTTGAATCACTCTTATATTCAAAACGTAAACGACAACAGCTCGCCTATAAATAAAAAAAAGAGACGACATATAACTGTGAGATATGAATATGCGGGCTGCCAAGACTTAAAAAAGCACATTGTTACGACCCGGGTGCATCTGACAACAAAAGCTCTGCCACTGTGCGAGTTCACCGTGTGTTGCAACAAGCTCGGGAGGACCATTAGTCTTGCTTAGAACACGTTATAGCATGCCGTCACTCGGCCTGTATGCCCGGGAAAAAGTCTACGCAGTGGAGCGTGCCGTAGTGAAAGATATAGTTCCCGTGTATTGTACGTTTCGAGGGTAAACTTTTGCTTGCGAGGAAAATAATAAAAAAAAAAATTGGAAAATTCACTTTAGCAGTTGTTTTACACGCACAATTGATTTTTGGAGAGAAATAAGCAAATCCTAATTTTGGTTATTACGTTGGTCAGACGTCACAAATTGTAAGAATACAGACAGGGCAGAATAGTTCAATATAAGAGCGATTGTCGTATCAGAAAACGGTCGTGTTCCTTGTTTCTACATGCCCAAGATCTTAAACTAGTTTTAATTATGATGGTATTTCCATCCTTGAATTAGAACCAAACTACAAAAAACGATTATTTTTGGAAATGGTAAATATAAAAAGTGGTAATAATGCTATTAATTTTAAAACTGATACAAATCAATTAAGTAGTATTTATTGCAGTATTTTACATCAATAAGTTTTTTTATTTTATTTTTTCTATTTATTTTATATGTATAACTGCAAATTTATTTTGTTAATACGTCTGGTCCTCCCTTGCATTTGAATGTTTTAACTATTTATTATTTTTTTTCCTGTTTTGACTTTTGTCATCTGTCATTAAACCCTACAACTTTGTAAGTAATTACTTATTGTAATGTTATATTTTGTTTCATTTTACCTATGTATATTTGTAGATCCTCCTGAAGATGTTATAAAAATATAACGAAATATCAAGATATTTATTCAGTTTAATTGACAGACCGAATACCCGAATATCACTCTAATTTCTTACGAAGTCCGCTCGCTATTGCCTTTTATTCTGAGTTGTAAATATAAATAGATTGATGAATTAGTCACACATTCCGAAACAATGCTTACTTTTTTAAAACGTGACTAAATATTTTGGCACCTGCTAACAGAGTGATTGTGTGTTCACACTGTTTACGACACTCTCTCCTATTCGTGAGATACCAATGTACGTGCCAAAACTATGTGAAATTAATGATTCAAGAGCTACAAACCAACGGAGTGAATGTTTTATGAATTATGAAAACTACTAATTCGAATTACTCTCGTAAATACGTTCTCCATCATCATATTGCCCCATTTACAAACAAGATTTATTTTAAATTGCCATTTTATTACGTGCGAAGTAATAGGATTGGCAACCTAACAAAAACTAGTGGATCCCTTAATCCCAATGAATTAAATGGTAAGGCCTCCAATCCGACGTGTGTAGATGTTCAGCTTCGAAAGTTAGTGGTTTTGTATTTACGGAGAGGGAAAATCTTCTAATTCAATAAGCGCAAAATAAATGAATCCTTACTTTTGTTTGTGCACGCGATAAGGGAAGCGCCACAGAAATTGGATTTTCAGCACTTGTACAACGGCTGTTTGTTGTTGTCATCTGTCCGAATTATCCTTTTCCACTCTTTTCAGTTGCAGTCTTGTACAGCACTGTGTAATCCGGTGTGTTTCCTGCTGTGAGTGAAATTGTTTTTTTATCCAGTAATGAACGTTAAAATCAATTCCTCTTAACTTGTTTTTTCATAGTAAGATAGTAGTAGATAAAACTTAAACATTCAATATGTTATCAGGCTATCCAATAGGGCCAAATCTGCCTTCTAATCATCACTACACACCCGCAAACAACTGGGTATCACAGTTAACCAGAGCAAGATTTGCACCAAAAAGCATTAGTTGCGAAGCTGCTGAATTGTTTACAACTAGTATATCATCATTAATTAATACAGGCTCTGTATAAATCGACGGAAGAATTATATATAGCCATGTTCTTTGTATATTTCTTAATCGAAAATCTTAACATTCTATTGTTGTACTTTGCCTCCAGTGTTCACAGGATTGTCATGGAAAAAAAAACCTAAATGTGGCAACATTGTTGTATTTTATTCAAGTTTGTATTGATTTGCGCGATAATTGAGGGTGCACAGAAAATCATGAAATGAAATCTTTTATTCTAATTTTTTTTTTACTGTAATAAATGACAAAACATTGCTCTTCAGTTCACAGGTATTGTAATTGTTACAATTATTATGACATGTGTATTTATTTTATTGCCTAAAATGTTGAAATTGACAGCCTTTGATTTCAGTGCATAGTTGTAGCTTTCGCGGTGTAGTTTCAATTACTCACTCCAGTATTTCTGGCGTAACTTCCAACACTGATGCGTCACTCACTTCATCGACATTTAAGGGAAGCGTAGCATATACTTTGGCAAAACCCCAAACAATAAAATGTCTAATGGATTAAAAGTGGAAAACCTAGCTGGCCATGATATTGGACTACCACGACCAATCCATCTGTTTGGAGAATTTTGCCCAGTCACTCTAACAGTAAGAACATATAGTGAACGGGAGCTTGGTCATACATTCAATGAATGTTATCTATAACTTCCTCCAAAACATTATGGTATTCAGGAACATCTAGACGATTCGGGAGGTAAATTGATCCAGGAACTGTACGGTTTATTATGCCTAACCAAACACTAATAGAAAACTTTCTTTGGTGATCATACTCACGAAATTGGTGCGGATTTTCCTCTTCCCATTAGTGAAACTTATCGACATTAAAGACTTCATCCGTATTGAATATGCATTCATCGCTCCTAAAAAGACAGTTATCATCAGGAATTCTATTTCAAATCGTATTGCAGATATTCAGTTGGAGAAGGATATCGTTTTCATAAACGCGTTGCTAAAGTTCAGTAACATGGTTATAGGTACAGAATGTTTTGCTATAAAATCGAATGAGCGGATTTGAAGAAGAATACTGTGATATATCAATAATCTACATTCATTGAGTGAATTTTCATCAACAGAACAAAATGTGTCGCTGTTATGATAAAATATTATTCACAATCTTTGATTAAGTAATAACAAGATTCATTAGTGAAATAAATTAGTTTTCCTTATTATTACTATATAAATATAGTTGCAATAGTATAATATTTTCACGCATTTAATAAATAATTGTGATAACAATATGAACGAATATACATTGTTATTTTTATGGACTATTTTTATAAAATTATTCACAATATGAACACAATAGTACTAAATGATGACCTTCTTCGTTAGTTGTAATGTATTGCAAGAACGAACAGACAGAATACCTTAATGAAACGGCAGTGATTGAATTACCGACTTACACCACGGTCTCTGACTAAGTGAGAGCTTAGCGTGTGGCTCCTAGAGGGCGTATATCGAAACTCTGATCTCTTACCTAGGGAATCGAGAATAATACTTGAGACACGATACTGGTGAAAGTGAATTTGCTCTTGGAGGAATGCTAAAGACACTTGGTAGGCAGCAACTCACATTTCTATTGCCTTTTCTGCTTATATGATGATTCCTCCACAGTGGACCATGAGCCCCTGCACACTACAGTTAATTCTTCAAGGTTGAGTCTGTGTGAGCACATTTGATTACGTTAATGGAAATGAGAAAATCTCACAAACTCTTTTTTTTTAGTAAAATACTAAGGGCTACATGTTTCGAGTGTATTTAGCATCAAACACAGAAGGAACTGAACACTTTTAATATTTGGCATATTCCTTCTGTGGTTTTTTCACTTTAAACTTTTGTTAAATACACTCGAAATATGTAGCCATTAGTATTTTGCTAATAAAAAAGAGTTTGTGAGATTCTGGAGCTTCTTTCATTTCCATTAACGTAATCAACATGTGCTCACACAAAGTCAACCTTGAAGAATTAACTGTAAGAATGCCACCATAGCAGGGGCTCGTGATCCATTGTGGAGGAATTTACAGTTAATTGTTTAGATATTTTCTTTTGGTGCTTTTTGATAATCACCCATGCTTGATATCAATCTTTTAAAATTACTTTTACTGCAATCCAATTAAAGATAACTGCAACGCTTACTCAACAGTGAATTGAGTGAATGAAATGCCATTATTTTATCAATGAATTAAGTTCATTCTTTTAATTATAAGTTTATAGCAATAGCTAAAATTTATTAGGATTATATAACATACATTAAGTCAACTACTTGCGATTAATAAATCAACAAGTAATATTCGTTGTGTTGATGCCTTTCTTCATTCTCTACTGGAGTTCATATATTAAAAATTACTACCTCGCGGTCATTCAGTAAACCAAATAAAACTCTTAAATGAAGACTGGTGTTCCTTACAACAATAATATATTTCATTGAGTCAATCAAGCTACTATTTCATTTTCAATGATTTTTGATGACGGTTGCATGAATACAATGAATGATTTGTTACTCAATAAATTCCGTCGTCATTTAATAAGATATTTTTCATTGATTAGATGAACTCTAAAATCTGCTTTTCTACTTGTACAATGCATCTTTACCTTGGTCTTACAGCATTTCGATGACAGTATAAAAGAACCTAATAAACGGTTAACAATTTAACAAAGGAGATCGCCACGTGCGGATCTTTCGCTTACCTGTATATCACGTAGTGTTCCGCACATACCATTTTTAGGACCATCTTTATTTTTGATGGTGTATGTAAGCCACCTTCACTCTCAGCTGTGTTCTTCTTTGACTCAATCTGATAACAGTACTAGCTGTGCTGTGTTAGAAGTATCGATATCTAAAATGTCAGCGTTGTGTATTAATATTATTTGCTTTTGTGTTGCATATCAATATGCAGATAACACGTCTTGCATAATAACTGAATCTAATATTGAAAATTTGTCGTGATTGGAGAGCTCTGTTGGTAAGCCTTTGAATAAAATGATGTCAAGATAACAGCTTGGAATTAAATGTAAATAAATCTACTGCTTTATTTTCCAATAGCGCAGGTGAAGGCGTATACTTAAAGTTCAAAAACAGATCGATACCTAATACTAACAATTCCAATTTTTCTGACTTAAATATAAATTACCGGCTATGTGCGCAATTATCTTTGGGGACGATCACAACACTGTTTACGATGCTCCACTGAAAAAAAAGATTATGTTAGCTTAACATTAATTAAATATATATAATATATTTATATTACAATATTGTTGCTGTTTTGTGTTGGTCTAAAACAAAGTGACACCAAAGAAACCTGTAACTTTAGCTAGTTCCAATAGGCTTAGAATGCCATATATATAAATGCAGTTCCATTTTAGTTTATTTTACTACATAATGAGATTTTAATTTTAATTTTTTGAAGTGTTCTCTTTAAATGATTGCTTTAATTTTAAATAATATGACTTGTTTTATTGTTTTACAACTTTTGATTAACGTTTACACCTGAAGCTGGCATTGAAGCTGAAACATGTATAAGATATTTTAATTATATTCGTCAAGATTTACAAATGCATGAAATAATTATTAATTTAGCATATTTTAATTTTCAACGCCCATCTTACAGTACGACTGTTTTATGGATTTATTAAACCCAACAGTTGTGTTGCTTTAATATAGGTAACCCAAAAGATGTGCTTATAGTAAGAGCTATTGAACTAATAGTTAAGTGCACAAACTTACTGAGTCATTATGTAAACGACTTTTTGTTAAATAACCTATATCTAGAAAACTCGATTACTAGACCTGCAGTTTCTCCTTTTCGTATTTTTCCTATGCAAAGTTTAATTAGAATCTTGTGTTTAAATCAATGATTAATACTTTAACACCTCGAAAGCTCTTGAATAGAACATTTCATTTCTTCCAACATGCTGATCATAATAGAAAAAAAGCAGTTTATTTCAAATTCATTGTGATACTTTCTTTGCAAAGGAATCGATTTCATAATTCCCTCTTCAATTTTATTCCAACAAAGTCTTCCACAACAGTGTTCTTGAGTCGCTCAAAGTAAAGAGATCTCCATTCTAAAAACATCCGAGACGGACGATTGAAATTATTTATCTTGCTCTTCCTTTCCGACGAAGCAATCCTTCGATCTCTTCGTCCACCCTTAAGCCACCTGGCCTGACCACGGTAGGCAACATTAATCACTCGAAAAACCTGACATCTAATGCGCAACATCGGCGCCCTTTGACCGCCTGCATCCGACCTCCGAATCGGTTTCAGGTCGCTTTCCGTCCGCAACGAACTCAGGTGTAAGTAAAAGCTTTGGAACGCGTTAAATTTCGCATGAATGACCCCGCAAAAGCGCTTATCGATCAGAACCCCGTTGTACACTTAAACGGACGCTACTCTGTCGGTATATGTGTGAACTGTAAGTGGTACGAATGGTCGCTGCCTTACCGACAATGTAGTGCACTACATACGCACCAATCTATCTCGATTATCCGCAAGTTTATGACTGGAGAAGATCCGCTTTGTGATTTTTTTTTTGTAGGTGAAAACAAACGCTGAGGTTGCTCCACAGATCTAAAGATTTTATCGTTATTACAAAAAAGGGGCAGTTTTAACTTATTTATTGGTTTTCTTTGAAAGTAGGTACACTACAAAACCAAAGGTAGGTTATTTTGGTCAGTTGTGGCATCGAATAATGTAAATATCGAATCCTTTATCAGACTTTAAAATTTCACCAAACAATAAAAAAGTAGCAGGAAATTCAAATTGTAAACTGGTATTATAGGCGTAAAAGTTTTGGAAATTTTGGAATCAGCAAAGGATAACATCAAATGCAATTCTAATAACAAACACACATTCTTAGTATTTTTTTGCAATGTTATAGTCAAATTACAACGTGATATACTAATACAAACAAAGTAACAGTGAATTGGTGAATATATTTATGAAAATTTCAAATAACGGAATTTAAATTTCCGAAATTATTTTTTAGTAACTTCAACGTTGAAGCATGAAGTTACCTATAATTTTGTAATTTATTATAATTATTGTAATAGCTGTATTTCAATTATATTTGTATCACAAGGAGAGGAGGAACAATTAGGCATAGGTCTCAATCTTCTGACGGTGATGAAACCGGGGACATGTCCGAAGATAACATATCAAAAAATGTCACCTTTATGAAAGAATTTACCAGAAAGCTTAGCAACAGGCGCGAGTGGTATCAAAGCCAAACAATACATGAGATTAGAACCAAATGCTTTGAAAACTTTGGAAAATACACGAGCATCTTCTAGGCGGAAATACACGCTATAGAAAGATACGTCCAGTTCAATATTGACAGGAACTACCGAGAGCAGGAGATTATCATTATATCTGATATAGTAATATATGTCTAAAAGTAGGAAATAAGCAGCTATCAAGGCGTTGAGCTCATACGAAATCAGTTCCAAGATGGTCTGGGAATCCCCGCAGAAATTAAACATGCTATTAGGCGAAAGGAATAATGTCACATAGGAGTGCAAAAAATTGAAAAGCGAAATGGAGCAATGATAGTCCAATTATTGGAGAATCCCGAGAGAATAAGGCAAGCTAAGCTCTTGTGGAAATTTATAGCCAGAAGAGGTTTATAAAATGCATCAACCTGAGTAAGAACAATAATCGCATATTAACAGAAAAAGTTTTCAGGCAATTTTAAACTGAAAGACATCTGAGCAAGCTTGAATTAGCAAAGGAATTTAAATGTAGATTTTGTGGGAACAGGATGAACACACATCAATTTTCTCTCAAAATGCGTAGCACTGTGCAACTCAATGGCATTGCACCTAAAAGGTGTGAAATCAAAGAAAGGAGACTTACCTAACCTGAGGCTTTTCATTTCTGAAAGGAATACGATTAGAAGGCCAACTGTAAAACAGCAAGATGTTCTTAAGTGGCAGTGTAATATCACCCTCCATTTATACATACACTTCTCACAGGAAAAATCGGGACACCAGCAATCGTGAATTTTAAAATTTCTTGGGTGTAAATGCAGCTTTCAGAGGATATATGCACTTATCAAAGCCATAAATCACTTTTTTTTTGTGTGTATTATTGCGATTAAAGGTAAAGATTAAAAATTTAAACAGAAATATAAATATATATAGAGAAAAAGGTTTATACGTTAAATAAACACATTGGAATTTCGGTGGCGGTGTTTCCTTAGAAATACCGAATACCGAAATATTAATGCAAAAAAAAATACTAACAACCAAAAGGCCTCTTGAATAGACGGCACCATTTAGAAATACACATATATGTATTTAACTTGTTTGATGTTATGGAGAGATAATTCTTTTTTTAAGAAAACATATGGCGGTGAGATTTTAAAATTATATTACCTGTTACTATGTTATTAGTTACTTAGTTTGATTTATGCTCCCAGGTAATACTTTAGCAATACACAATATGTTAATCAGCTTCCTGAGTTTTTGAACAATGTGATTTTCACATTGATTAATTACACTATTATTGATGTATTCATTATTGTTGTTGTTTAGTATTCTTAAATATTGTATTACTACAAAATATTTTTCTATGTATTAAAAAATTATCAAAAATAGTTTTAAGATTATTTACAAAATTTTTAAAGCTATTAATTTCGCAAAGAAATTATTTATTTTATCAACCCTCCGTTTATTATGTTTTCAAGGAATATATCTTAACTATCGCCTGTGTAATCCAATGTCGTTCTATCTTATTGAAATATAGCTAACACTTTTGATCTGTAACACAGCTTCGGGCAGTAGCAACGAAAAAGTATTAAATGTATCAAATTCAACAATAAATATTTTAGCACTAACTGAGATTGACGAACAATATGCTTTCTTACAATGTTTGTTATGTATTATAAATCCAATAATATTTAAATAATTGTTAATAAACCTGTGCTACATAAAGACAGTTTGTAAAGAGACCCAGTGTTGGCCATATTTCAAGAAAATAGATCAACGACGTCAGATTACTCAGGCGATAGCTAAGATATATTTCCTGAAAATGCAATAAACGGAGGGTTCATAAAATAAATAGTTTCTTTGCGAACTTAATTGCTTTATTTAAGAATTTTATAAATAATCTTAAACCTAGTTTTGGTAATTTTTTATAGATAGAAGAAAACTTTATAGCAATACAATATTTAAGAATATTAAACAACACTGGTAATTAATACATCAATAATAGTGTAGTCAATAAATCTTTGAAAATCACATCCCAAAACTGAGGAGGCTGACTGACGTATTGTCTATTGCTAAACTAATACTCGCGAGCATAAATCGAAGTAAGTAACTAATATCAAAGCAGCACTAATACGTAACATAATATTAAATTCTAAAATCCCATCACCACATGTTTTCTTAAAAAAGAATTATCTCTGCATAACATCAAACAAGTTAAATACATATATATTTCTAAATGAAGCCGGCTATTCAAGAGTTCTTTTTGTTGTCATGTATTTTTTTTTTCATTGGTATTTCTAAAGGAAACGCCGCCACCGAAACTCCGATTTGTTTATTCTATACATAAACCTTTTTCTCTCTAGATATTTATTTTTCTGTTTAAATTTCTAGTCGTTACCTTTGATCGCAGTAATATACATAATTAAGTGATTTATGGCTATGATTAAGTGAATACGTCCTCCGAAAGTTGCATTTACAATCAAGAAATTTTAAAATTCTGAATTGCTGGTGTCCCGATTTTTCCTGTGAGAAGTGTACATTTATACGCCGTTAGTGGTTAGGTGTATACTAACAATTACAGTAGTACCTACATAAATATATTGAAGGAATAAGTACTTTCACAAAAAAATACAAATTTCATATTATACAAAAACTTTTAACATGCTGATTAGGGGACTGACAAGGGTTACTTGCCTAATATAACTGGATTTACAAACAAAAATATACTTAATTTTTCTGCTAACCTAATTATTTTCGGGATGTGTTATAAACACAAATTCAAAAACCTTTTCTGTAAGGCGATCTTAAGCTTTGAATATTCCGCTGTTGTGGTATGAATGCGTCTTAAACGTTCAATATAATAAATTTACGAAAACGTTTATTTATAGAACACCAGCTTACAAACAACCACTTTAATTTTCACACATCCGCAAAATGTGTCATACAACTTAACAAATTTCCTATGCATACTGTTCTAATGTCAATTTATTTAAATTTGTGTTTGCATATGAAGCATGGTAAAACTCCCACCCATCAGGGCTTCGGAATTCCTATTTTAAAACGAGAAATCGATCAGGGCTGACAGGTCTTTAGCCAGCCGGCGCATTGCTCGAAAATAGGAAAAAACAGGAACTCGATTTTTCATTCTACACAGCAAGTACAGTGAACATACTTATGTTTTCCAGGTTTAATTTCGCGAACAGCTACCGACAGCAATAATTGATACTTTCGAGATATTTCCGAAGGTTGCGGTTAGAATGTATTTGTTTATTGTAGATAAATATTTGAGCAATGTCGGCGAATCTAATCTCGTGTATTCTGGTGTTTACTTTGAATAACCTTTTAGCATTGTGGAAGTCGAGCGTGGGAGAGATTAAATTGGTTCTAGAGACGCAGGCAATCCTATATGCACATGCGAAATGAGTTACGCAAGTGCCCTTATTACGGACACGAAATGGGAGAGCAAATTAATATTGTATGGAATTTCTGTGATGTATAACGTGCTGGCGAATATTTAAGGCTTTGAAATGCCGGTGAATAAATTCCTGGTTGAGGTTGAAACCCCCTGTGTGTGATTAATCATTTTATATGAAACAACCGCAGATTCTGTTATAATAATTTTATTACATAATGAAAGCGGTCCGCTTTTCCTTTACTGGATTCCCCAAATTTACATATACGTTATCAAAAATATAAATATAGCTAATTATATGTATGAATTTCAGCTAATTAAAGGAAACTTACCAGTTTTTTTTTCTTTCACACAAATACGTACTTATTAAACGTTTTATACCAACCATACCTATCTTGTGCTTTGGAATTCACCAATCAGACCTCCCCCACCTGTAATCATAAATTATCCCTAACCGAAGTATCCACCCCATTAATTTCGGTCATTGTATCACTAGACATCCACCCGTGTAAAGTGGTCACTGGTTACGTCAAGCTAATTAAAACAAATTGCGACAACATACACACAAACGAGTATATTATTTCCCCTCACGAAGTGAGCAACAGGGTATTGATTTTCGCCAGAAAGAAACAGGAAGTCGTGGGAAACGTGCTGCATATATAAGAGAGTGAAACTGAGCTACCCTCCTCGGCCAGGCAAATTAATAAATTACGGGAACAAGCGATAGCTTCCACCGCCCCAGCTTGCAGAGGGAACAAGTGCTCGTAATGTACGTCTATTTCTTTGATTGTTTCAATTTTATTATGGTTACTGAAAAGCCGCATGAAAGTGTATACCTTTTATTGAATTTTATATTGGAGCGACTTCTATTTACCTAAAAATCCCACTGGAAATCTAATCCATTTGAAGTGACCTAAGCGTAAGGATTTGCTTGGTCGGTAGTATTTTTTTCTTAATTGCTATGTAAGGTATACAGTGTTTCGCCGAGTCGACGCACGAATAGGCAAAAAACTTTGAAAATGTTTGAGTTAAAATTTCATCTTCTGGGGTTTAGCCCTGCTTGGATAGAAAGTAAGTTGTACGATACTTTGAATTTTGAAAAATCAACCATGCCTTGGAAATTTAGTTTTTCTCACTAATACAGTGCCTTTTTTTTTTGTAGAAGATACGACAAAATGTTATTAAGAAAAGTTTTTCAGATTAATAAATGATCCAAATATGCAAAATTTAAAGAAAATTGAGCATGCTTTGGAAATGATGTGATATCTTATTTTCCAAAAATAATAGTGTGCTGTGAATATGAGACAACAAAAATAAAATAACCTTTTGACAATTGTGAAAAATATTTAATTTAAATTGACGTAATATTTTATATGCTTTAAAATTAACATTAAATTTAATAAATACTACTGCAAAAATCACAAAGTTATACTTACTCTATCAGAACGGATCTACTTAATTTAATGTTATGGTATAGGACAATTATCCATTCCAGCAGTTATTAGATTGTTTAATGAGAAGTTGATCCAATCTACAGTATCCACACCGTTCCCAAAATTCTTTACTACCAGTAGTGTGCATAATATACCAAAAATGAAAAAAAAATATGAAGATGATATAAGCACTGTCTCAGCAATGGATTCAGTACGCGAACAGCTCAAATTGTCCCTAAGAAAGCGGTCAGAGCAGATTCGCATTAGCAGATCACATTTGCTACGCGTTTATAAAGCAAGAAATATGAAACCATATAAAGTTAGATTTCTTCACACATTAGAGGAAGAAGATAATGCTTGAAGTTTGGAATTTTGTCTTATTTTGGGAGAAAAAATCCTGGAGGATCGACATTTCCATATAAATATTATTTTTTCAGAAATAATCAACTTTTACTACCAATGGTGGGCCTTCCTCACAGAATTGTCGATACTAGTCTTAAACGATAATCCCAATTATATAATCAATTTTAAACGTCAATGTTTTAAAAAAGTTACCGTCTGGTGTCCAATTTCTTATCGTTATGGTGTTATTGGACCACATTTTATTGAGGGAAGACTTATCCAACATACATATTTAAATATCTTTAATCGCTTTATGGACGAACTTCCATATGAAGCAACAATTTCTTCATATTTTCAACACGACGATTGTCCTGCCCACTCGACTTTGAGAGTTTGTGAATGGCTGAATGGACATTTTTAAGAAAAATGGATAGGCATAGCTGGTCATATTTTGTGGCCGCCCAGATCTCATGATCTTGTTTAAATTTGGCACACTTACATAGTTTGTCAATCTAAACAAGTTTTCTTAATAACATTTCGTCGTATATCAGAAAAAGCGGTTTATTAGTGGGAAGAATAACTTTTTTGTAAATTTCCAAAGCATGCTCAATCTTCTTTCAATTTTGTATACTTTCATAATTTATTAATCTGAATAACTTTTTTTAATAACATTTTGTCGCATCTCCTACAAAAAAGGCACTTAGTGAGAAAAAACTACATTTTTGTAAATTTCCAGGGCATGTTTGATTTTCCAAAACTAAAAGTATGGCATAAATTACTTTCTATTCAAGTAGGACTAAACCCCCCAAGATGAAATTTTAACTCAAAACTTTTTTTATCTATTCATGCGTCGATCCAGGGACACACTGTTTATTATTTGTTTTTTCTTTGGATAGTTTCAGGGCTGCTTAATGAAATAGATAATTTTGTTGTTTTTTTGTTTTTCGTACACCGTTGTAAGCGTTACATATTATCTCAGCGTAGTAGCATTTGCATCATGTTTTTTTATCGTGTATGGGCCAAATTCGATACTTTTAATAGCAAGCTTATATTTCTAAAAGTATTAGGCAAAAAGTGACCTCACCTGACTTCTACAGCTCGATTTTAAAAAGAAATTGATTGGTGAAATCCATGCTTTTATATCTTTTTTAATATAAGAGATACACTTTATTTATGACAAGCTAAATAATTACAAATCATCCTAAACTCCGTGCTCCACCTAAAGGTGCTACACGAAGCTACCTATTCTAAGTCTAAGTACTATGGATTCTATAACAATTGAAACGTTTCTACTCTAATTAAATAAGTTTCCTGTGATAATAATATTAAAAATATAATAAACTTAACTGACCAGTTTATTGCTGTTATTACATTTGCGCCCACGGAACAATTTTAGTTATCTCCCAGCATTCACCAAGGAGTAAGGGAAAACCATGGAAAGAGCTTACTCTGAGAGCAGGACCTCGAAAACGTTACCGATATTTATTATTATTCTATTTATTATTATTCTTCTGAGTTTAGGAGAGACAGCCTGCACGGCCGGCGGCCTTTCAATTCCCATAGCAGTGTCGTCCCCAGACTCCT
The DNA here is from genome assembly GCA_004143645.1 of Protaetia brevitarsis. Classification (NCBI taxonomy): domain Eukaryota; kingdom Metazoa; phylum Arthropoda; class Insecta; order Coleoptera; family Scarabaeidae; genus Protaetia; species Protaetia brevitarsis. Next base: position 42,181 of record RXPK01003308.1, read on the forward strand.
CGGCTCTTCGCAAAACATGAAAGCAGTGGAAAGATGAACCATCCTAATGAACTAAAAGCAAATGAAACAGCCACAGCATTCTAATTACTCTAACCAATAGTAATTAAATTAAAGATTTATGTCTTACTAAACTAAAACGTAGGAAATATTCATTTATAATACATGCTACCCAACTAGCTATTAAATATAAGAGATACAGACCGTTTTCGCAAAATATACAATTCTTAAAAACCTTTGTAACTTTTTTATTTGAGAAAATACATGATTTATGCAAAAACACTTTATATAGAAAATGCTTGTTAATGGAGAATTCTATGCTCTAATCTTTAATTTTTAAAACTAATATTTATTGTGATATTATCAGAACTTGTTTTTTTTAATGGAACACCTAATATATTTTTACACTATTAAAAAACATGAAATTATCTGTAGTATGATGTTAACACATTTGATATCTTATTTAAACAGTTTTTAAAATATTTGATTTTTTGTTTGCAATTTCATTATTTTAAGCTACCTATTGATGATAACTAAGCAATGCGCATATTTATTTTATATATTATCTAAATGTTCTAAAATGTCAGTTTTAACTAACTAGTGTTTTTTTTTATTATCTATAAAGATTTCGAAAATATATGAAAACTCTGAAAAATAGGATCTGTTTTATACAAGTAAGTGAAAATGAGGAAGTTATATGTAACATTTACTATGAGCAATATCTTCAAAGACAACAACCATTCAGAGAAATTTCTCAAGGTTAAGGTAAATTTACACAAAACGTGTATGTAAAAATTACATTATTTCTAACAATTTACACGTTAGAAATAATGTAATTTTTACATACACGTTTTGTATAAATTTACGTTCATAAATTTGCAATTAATTATGACCTAAACTAGGCTGCTTTCTAAAATTCTTACATATTTAAATGGAATATTTACAGAATATACTTTTATATACCACAAAAAATGCGTAAACATTATAAATTATACCAAGTGTTTGAATTGTCTACCATTTTATTGTAAACATAATCGACACCGTTTTCTTATACTCTCAGCTGAGTTCACCAATACAAGCAGAGACAAAGAGTCGAACGCTTGCAGTACTGCAGCTTCTAGTTCCTGTCTTGAATTGGGAGAATGCTTAAACGTATAAGGTTTTTAATTCTTCTCTAAAAAAAAACTCATAGGAGGTAGATCAGGATTCTCGATCCAATTGTTGCCGAATTGGCTTACAAACTCATTAATCTGGCCAGTATTGGAGCACCTCCTCGCTCCTATTGCTAAAAATTGAAAAATCCCGCTAACTTGCGATTGTACTTCTAAATTGAACGATTGGCCAGAAAAAAAAAATTGTGTAGTGCTTCTACCATGGGTATTTTTAATGTCTATGGAGTTGCATGAAAATCGGAATTTGACAGTTGCCGGTGTTCCCTTGTTAGAGATAACTGCTTTATTTTTTAATGCTCTATTTTTGGAATTTACTGCATCACTTAATAAATGCTCTGTATATGCAGCTTCTTCCAATTTCTTTACGTACATATATCCAATTTTTTAGAGATTCTTTTCTCAACCTGTTCTGCGAGGAAAGTAAATATTACCATTTCTTTGACATAAATGCTTGCTTTGAATTAAAGAGCCTACCTATATCAGAGTACTTTTGGTATGGAGTCACTTATTTTCAGAATTTCGAGCATTTTTTCCCGAAACATCTTTTGATATTAATATGATCTTCCATCTTTCCATTTTACTGTTAACCATCAACAGATTCATACATGTTTACGCATACCTTGAACTTACCATCGTTCATGCAATTAACGCGAACACAGCTTTTTACGACCACTTCACATTGTATGTGCATTTCGAAAATAGCATCATCGCACAGTAAGCCGTAAAGTTGTTATTGTCATCGCCACGTTACTTCCGCAGCACTCTCTCTCGATGTCCGTCTGCCGGGCGGGCGATTCATTCATTCCCGGCTGGAGTTGTTCGTTTGGAACGGGTCCAGCAGAACACTTATCGATTCCCGCGCGACCGCGTCCGTTCACAGCGCATCGGATCAGAGGGACAATACACCTGCACCGTTAAGAAGAGCATGCGCGATTGGCGGCGAGTTACTTTTATTTTACGCTAAACTATCCGAGCGATCTTAATTACGAGCGAAGTTCGGGCACCTGATCATTCTTTATCCTTTCTTCGACTTATATCAAGATGTGTCGATAATACCTGCTTATATCTGCTACATATTGGAAGAGTATTACATGTGTTGAATGTTGTCGGATGTGTGATTAATTTTAACATATCAATTCTTCCAATTAAAATTTCTTCGTCATTTAAAAAATTAAAAAGCACATGTTACTTCTGTATGAAGTTTAACACTAAACAAAAACATTTAAGCGATCGAATAAAATATGTCAAAAATCATACAGAGACCGTCATCATATATAGGTCAAATCAAACAGTGCTTCATCCAGTTTTGCTTTTATGTCGTTAGACTAAAATCTGCGTCGTACTGATAAATGCGATATTTATCTCGTATGGAACTCTAAGGTGGCTATGAGAATAATCTAAGAAAAATATATGCATGAAAGTTGTTCGGTTGTAACAACTCATGGTTCATGAAAAAATTTCTTAATTTGTCCACTCTATTTCTACAAATGTGTTCTAAGCAGTACAATGATGGTAGGTCGATATAAAACCAGTACCTGATAGGTTATGTACTCGAAGAAATTTTCAGGAATGTGAAAACGAATACTTTATGCATTAATACCTATCAAGATGTATGCAAACAGTCATGATAGTGTAAATATTACATAGCAATTAACATGTAATTATACATAAAGGAAATATCTTTGTCTGATTACAGATGTATAGTATATTTGCACGAGAATATTAAGGGTACAGTTATTTTGCTTTCACATTTTTATGGATAAAAAACTCTTCATACGATCTTTATGGTGGGAAATACGACAAGAAATCATACTACGACAAATAACTACGGTTTCGCAAATTAATAGGTATGTAGATATAATCAGCACATCAACAGAGGAATAATAAAAGTAAATTCCTAATATATACAAACCATAGCAAAATTTTCCGTGCAAACGGTTTTAAAAAATTATAATAATCAACTTTTAAGAAAGAAAAAACCACAGTACTAATATCATTCATAGAAGTATCTACACACTTCAAACAAATATAACAATACATATCCTCCAAAAAAGTCAAACTAAACTCGAAACTAGAAAATGTGTATAATATATATATTTTTTATTTATATACTGTGATACATAACAATATATAATTTAAACGTTACACATAACATGGAAAATTACATTGGCTGGTTACACAATTATATGTACTTCTGCATTTGGATTATAGATGTCTCGCGTAATAGATCCATGCTCTCCCAAGCACCTAAAATTAAAGTCCGCAATACATTTTCAAATGTAATTTTCCAACTAAAAGTTTTGATGATATGCAATAATATATTCCATTCGCACCTGCTTTTCACTTGGAACGTACGTACATATTGTTCTTTCATCGTACACTTTGGAAGGTACTTTTTTATGATTGGATTCGGCAATAAGTAGCCAATGTTCTGTAGGTTAAATTTACAGTATTTTTTTGTGTGATGTGAACCCAGCAAAGCTTTCCCTGAGGTAGCCAAAAAAGCTGGGTTAATATAAGCAGCTAATCGGAACAATAAATACATAATGCACGTAATCATTAATCTGGCCCAAAAATATAGCCCATTAGGCTAGTATAATATACAACGGCTTCAAAAATGCTCCGCCTAACGCATCCTTTGTCTCTTGCATAGGCGGCGGCCTTCGCCTATGCGAAATAGAAAGTGCCCGTTAGGTGGAACATTTTTGAAACTCGCCGTTGTACCCTCGAATGGGGCCATATGGAACAGTAGGCTAATATGAGACAAAAATACATTTTTTGAAACTTGGCGGTTTTCTCATAAACAGTATATTTTACAGTAATTTGTACCGGTGTACTTGTTCGCTTATGTCACAGATGGCGGTGTAATAGTCCAATTGTTCTGTTTTGTCTACAGTAATGAGATTCGAAACTCTGGGAGTTTCAGTTGGCGCTGCTAATACAGGTCAGTTAATACAATTTTACGTTAATATATTAAAAGCTTATGGTGTTAACTCTTCGCCTATGAATTATTTCTTTTGTATTCTCAAAACAAGTTGAGATGTTTATTGTTATTATTTTTGTTTTGTTTTGTTGTCCTTTTGGTCAAGAATTTATATTACTATTTTGTTTAATAAATCAGATTGCAGCTTTAATTGTTTTAGACGCACTTCAATATATTATTTAATTTAAAACGATTGAAATAAATACGCCTAATTGTTAAGACAAAACACTGAAAACACTTAAATTAACATAATTATTTTTAGTAGGATATACCTACTTTTTGATAATTCAACAATATACTTGTTTGAGTGTACTATTCAAACATGTTTATTTAATACTTTTTAATAGTTATATCAACCATAAGAAAGTAGTCTTACAAAAGTAAATGCTATTCAAATAATGGATGGTATAAAATTGCATTATACATCTTTATGTGTTGGAATCAACAGTAAAATATTAAATTTTTTTGTAATCGACTAACTATACTTTAAATTATTTTTTTGTAATGTTAATAAAAAAGTTTAAAGCGTATTGCTCGTATTTAAAACGAAAAGAACACTGAGAAACAGTTAACTGTCCTTTTTTCTCCCAGTGTGAAATATTAAAAAAATTCCACGTCCAATTATTATTTCAATTGGAACTAATGTCAAGTATGCAATAAAAATATAAAAAAAATCTATAAACAATAATTTGAAATTATACAGTGACCGGCATAAATATTGCAACATATGGGATTTTTTTTTTATTATTAAAATATACTAAAACTTTTTTTTGGGGATAGGTTTTGCATGTCTGGGAACCCCAAAATCTATTTTGACACACGTCACGTGACCATTAGTATGGCGGTAAATTTACAAAATATGATGTTAATCTCCAAAAAGTGAGGTTTGATGACATGATATCCGAAAAAGTTATTTGAAAAGTTGTTTAGAATTCAATTCTGAGGCTGTGTGCAAATTTTTGTAAAGATACTTTAAAAAATTTTAAAATCACAATTTTTCCAAATATTGTTTAATTCCATATTTCCATTTTTTCCGTTTTTAGCAGCTCACCTACAGTAATATTTCTAAATCTGGTTGATACTCAAACAATTTTGTCAATGTTTGCATAATTAACACAGTGAAAACTGGAAAGTACATTTTTGTAATGACAGTTGTTGTTGCAAGGGACTGTATCTAGAAGTAATAAATTAAATTTTAAAAACATTTTTATTTTGAAAGTATTTTTAGCTAATGATGTGAATTCTTATTAAGCAAAAACATTTTAAACAATAACTAATGGTAATGAACAACTTGTTAGACACATATATCGTTCTGTTTCTTATAAGTAAGGTAGGCTTTGAAATTAAAACAACAAAATAATGTAGTAAACTATTTTAATTTTCTGGTAAATGAGTAATTACTACTATTTTTATTTTACCTACTGTTCATTATTCGTTGTTCTCTAATTTCAAAATCTAGTTTAATACCTTCGGTGGGCGCATGTCGTGTTACCAGTTTTGGACTAACGGTTTTCATTTTAATGTAAAAAACAAAAAAAAAGTATTATAATTTTCAAGATAATGCTTGCTGAGTGGTTTGGAATGAAAATGTTTGTGAACTTTCATTTAGTAGTACTATATACAGTCCCTTGCAACAACAATTGTCATACCGAAAACGTACTTTTCAGTTTTCACTGTGTTAATTATGCAAACATTGACAAAATTGTTTGAGTATCAGCCAAATTTAGAAATATTAATGCTGTTGAGCTGCTAAAAACGCAAAAAATGGAAATATGTAATTCTATGAAACATTATTTGGAAAAATTGCGATTTTATTTTTTTTAAATATCTTTACAAAAATTTGTATATAGCCTTAGAATTGAATTCTAAGCAACTTTTTCAAATAACTTTTTTGGATATCTTGTCATCTAACCTCACTTTTTGGAAATTCATGACATATTTTTAAAATTTACCGCCATACTAGTGATCACGTGACATATGTCAAAATAAATTTTGGGGTTTCTAGACATGCGCAACCTATCCTCCCAAGAAAAATTTTGAATATTTTAATAACAAAAAAAGTCCCACATGTTGCAATATTTATGCCGGTCACTGTATAATAGTTACATTTATTAACCGAAAAAAATTTATATAAAAGCTATACGTTATTAGTACATGTGGATTAGCGCAACTACGTTTTGAGAACTCCTTTAAATCTATATATTTGCGTCAAAGTTAATATTTTGATGACTACCAATAACAATTAAAACAAGAACAACAATACCGGTGAATGTGTTTGTTAACTAAATTAAAGAAAATTATACATATTTTATATTGGAAGTCAATGTGAAATGCAGTGCGTGTTACCGCACTAGGAGACAAAATTAACCTAAATTCTATGTTTATTGTTGGCAAGGTTATATATATCTAGAGTGACTGCTCAAAAACCAGTGTCTCACATAATCTAATTGATAAAATTTAATTACCAGATTTTGCTAGTAAACCACTTAGAACTTTTAGTAAACTCTGGAAAGGAACAAGTTGCTTGCTTATGGAAAAGTTTAGTATAAATTTGCGTCAGAGGTAAAAAAAAAACACAGGGAAATTAAATAATCAAATATGGTATTTCTGAGAAAGTAAAGATTGTGGTTATTAAATATTCCATTTTAACGTTATTTGTTTTCTTTGTTCTTCCACGGTAGATCTAGCTACTTTTATTGTTATCTTGCTGGACATTTTTTGGCCCAGAATAAAGAACTTTACTTGCCAAAACTTTCATAATTCGTCATAACGGATTAGTTTCGCTATTAAATATTTACATCCACTATCTGCAGATGTAAAACTTCCTGCGGTTTCGCTATGAGGAACCGCAACGCCCTCTTACGTTGATAGCCCGCGCCAAATTCAAGGCATCAAGGCTGGCACACACTGGTAGCCCGGTGACGTCACGGATGCTGCAGGACAGTAACGATCCACCGGAGAGAGGAGGTTTTGCTATTCGGCGCCTACGCGCTCACCACATCAGCGGACGCGCGTTGCGACGTTTAGTCGACGACGCGCGCTCCTACCGTTGACGACCTGTTGGTTCACTCGCGAAAATTACACGCACAACGCACACATACACACACAACCACAACACACAGAGAGAGAGTAGAACGCTCCGCACACTCATCTCGTTAATAGCCGTCTCGCCCTTGAGTATAGCTATTCAAATTTCGCGCTTCCTCGTGATCTTTGATCATCTGTTTTTTTTTTTATTTTGCGTCGATATATAAAAAAGGAAGAGGAAAAAAGCCGGAAACCGAGCACGCATGAGTGGGGTCGGATTTTTGGTGAAAACTTTCACTCCGGGTGGGCGTCGTCGCCGTCGCTGCGAAAAGCAACAGCACAAGCTCCAACTTCCGGATTACGGTCAATGCCAGCCGGATGTGGTACCGTATTGGGAGACCGCTGCGCCCATTACACCGCCAGCTGCGTTTCTACCGCCCGAATACAAAAGGGGCCATCTTTTTGGTGAGAAATACAGAAAAAAATCGTTTCGAATCTAATTTGCTTTTAATCAAACACACATCTAACGCACTGGAATGTTACAGTAATTAAACGAGAAACGTCAAAATAAATAAAAACAACCTGTAGCCTCACAAATAAAAACACGTCGCAATTCCAAATTTAGAAACGGTCAGCAATTCCGAAAAATTAATTAACGCTAACTACATCGTTTCCCTCGTTATGAATGTAAATTGAATGAACGAAACAATTATTACGTTGCTTTGGGTACTCTTTCACAAAGGCGGAACAAAGAACCAAGCACCAGATTGCGAATTACTCGCACCCTTAAAAGTTGGAGCAACATTGATGCAAACATAAATCTAAAGAATTTAGAAAAAAAAATGAGCTGTTTTGTGTAGCACTACAATGAACAAACTAATATTTTGCTAAGAACGCAATAGTAGAACAACCAGTAGAGATCAAAGATGGCAAGCTTGGTCCACTCCCACTGTAAAGATAAATGGCGAAATCTTTAATTGAAAATATTAGGAACATAACATTTACTCACAATTAGTAGTGAAAGTAAAAGCTTCTTATCCTTTGTTTTATTGAAATGTTTATTTTCACTACTAATATGCCATAAAAACAATATGATTATAAATAAATCTCTAAAATTAATTTTATAGCGTAGTAAAAGGCGTTTCAAAGTATTTCTGAATTGCCAAATTTAAGTAAACAACATTGTTTACAACGTTTTGAAGATGTTTGAATTTGGAGTCATTTCATTGATGGTTCAAGTTGATGTATAGAATGTTTTGGTTTAATGAATAAATAAGAAAACGAAAATAGAACATATATAACTTTTTTTATGTAGTGATACTCAAAATGATTATATTCTAACACAACAAAATAATTTAGCCAAATATTCTATTTTGTATTTTTGCCAAATTTTATACAGTAAAATATGTTAATATTACGACAATAAACGACTCAAAATAGCATTTGTATAAAGCTAATCATCAAGAAACTTGTTGCTATTCCCAATTAATTTAAAATAAAAATTACTGAGAATAATATTACATTTATTTTTGTATACAGTGTGAGCAAAATGTAAAGAACAAATTTAATAAAAACGTAAAGTATTGATTTTTTTTGAAAAATTAAGAAGCCGGTTATTATTATAATTATTTTCATTTTGATGTTTTTTTTTGGGTAAGATATAAATACCTATGCAATGAGATTCGTGTGATGACGTAATAGATTCATTTTTGAAATGACAACCACTATATATTTTTTTTAATGTAATTGTCAAAGTGATAATATAAATATTTTTACAGCTCGCATAAAAAAAGTTTCACGAAAGATATTATTAAAAACATGTGAGCAAAGATAATTACAATAAATTCGATAAGCGCATAAACACAGACTTTCAAATATGTGTATGAAACGCATGTATATGCTAATATCGACTTATCGTTACACTTTTTAATTATTTTTTTGACAAAATTATGGTCATAAAGGTTACGTTGTAAACATGAACTCACCCCGTATATAATTTTCAGCATCAGTAGCATTGTTCTGACAATTATATGTACACTGCTGATGTATAAGAAATACATCACAGAGAAATTATTTAGTTAAAGTAGGAACATTTTCAATGTTATGGAATCCATATAGTACTTAGCCTCATGTAGTACCTTTATGTGGAGACCGAGAGATGATTTGTAATTATTTAACTTTTTAGCTTTTTATAAATAAAGTGTATAAGAAATACATATTACCTCATCATAATGTTAACGCAGAATACGCGAACTGAAGCAACTGGGCACGTTTTGAATTGTGACAAATTTGAATTCAAATGGTATACACCCCTATAGCTGGTATAATAAACTCATCCAATAATTCTAGCGCACAAAACAAATGTAGCATAACATGTATTTCTTAAGTTGTGACTTCTCTACTTTGACAAATAAATGCACCATAAAAACCAGAACTGTTATACTAACAGAATAATTGTAGAGCCGGACATCCGGATCTGGATGCTATTTGGTTTCGTTATCCGAAACTTAGAAACATCCAAAGCTATCCAAAACCGCAGATTCGGATCCGTTATGCAAAACCTCGGATTCAGAGCCACTATTCGAAACCTCGGATACATAATTACTATCTGCCACCTGGATGGGGATCCCTACTATCTGAAATTTCGAATTCGGGTTCTTATAAATCCATTTTTTTTTCAATAACTTCTAGATCATCGTTGTAATGCAAAGTAACTTTGAATTGTGGTTATGGAAAACTGGAAAGTATTGGTGCTATAATGACTGCACGAAACATTTAGTGGTTTTAAGTTGGTCATATTGGATAAATAATCATGAATGTCACAATTTGAGATTTTATAGAAAAATATAGAATAGTCTTGGTTTCGGCTCTCACTTTTGTAAGATACTTATAGCACTAAACAAATCTCTAAAATACAGCAAAAATTAGTAATAACGTCATCGCAGTTTTGCGACTCGCCCCGCCTGTTTGAATGCCACATCAGAAAATATATGGAATTGAAAATAAAGATAACCATTTTTGAATTTTCCAGAAAATGAATATTTTATTTTTACCAGATTTATTACTCACATTTTGCACTCTCACTGTATATTTAATTAAATTTCAACTCCGTACATTCTGCTGAAGTTTTTTTCGGCTTTAATTAAAAATAGAACTCCAGTATCTTCTTAGCGAATAAACATTAAAACAGTTTAATTAAGACCAGTCCCTGCCTTAATTTTCCTTCGCTAAATCTCTGTTTCCCTGGATCTCGATGTTTAAAACTTTTTTTAACAAGTGAGTGAGGTACCTACTTCTCAAGCGACATTCCTTTAATGGTATTTTCGCCCAGTTATTGTTCTTGTTATCGACGTTAACAGTGTAAGCGCTATCTGTTCTGTGTACTTAAAGCAACGAACTTCCACTTGTGAGATTATCTTAATTTACTGCCGTACATCTAGAGGGTATGATTACATTTTCATGTTTGATATTTGAATAAATTGCGCCGGTGCGTGAGAGATATAGGGTGGCGAATTAATTTTCGACGCCATATATTTTACATGTGGAGCGCGAATTTGCTATTAATTATTTGATGGAACGCCGCTTCATAACATACAGTTTTAGATGGGTAATATTGTTTAGTTTACTAACGCCTAAGTAAGGATAATCCAGGCGCCGTGTTTCTAGTATACGTATTATTGAAATTTGAGTACGTGTTTAATATTAAATTTCAATTACAGATCAAACAGCAAATACGTACGAAGTGGCAACGTTGCTGTAGAGTGCTGAAATGTCTACTAAATCAATTTTTATTTTAAAGACGAAATGTGATACTGGATATAAACTAATTTACTAAAAGAGAGGAAGGAGGTTATTACAAAAATAATTATATTTTCATGCAAGTCGTATTTTACTTGTTTTAAATATTTTCTTGAAAATGGTTCATCTAAAGCGACTCTTAAGGTCTAAAGTCTGAAGGATGGATGCTGGTAGATAAAAGAAAAGTCCGGATCTAGTGACATTCAGGTTGAAAACGTTTATTTTGTCCTGTGGTGTACCATCTGCGTCAAGCATAATGTCTGCTTAATCGCCGTATGTCCGGAACACGGTCACTTTCTATTGTGTCCACTTTGTTGAGTAGGCGTGGCCTAGCACCACCGCTCAAATTCTAGCCAACAGAATTTAAGTCTGGTAATGAGTTCTTATGCAAGTGGCCTCGTGTAATCGGAAATAATTATAGACTGTTTTTTTTTTTAACTAAGAATCGTTTGAGATTACATGTAAAGGAAGAATACTAGAAAAACAAACTTTTAACTTATTGAGTAGAATATTTAATTTGATTCGCATATTTGTTTTATTGCTGCAACTTTAAATAGACTTATATTTAAGTACTGGATGAATTAGATATTTAATATGCTCATTACCTGCAATATTATTAAGTTGGAAATATATTCTGCATTTTATAATACTCTGGCAGTTATTTTTCTTTCTGGACATTTCTGGACATTTTTTAGAAGCACCATATGTTATTTTCTTAACATACTTTAAAATATTAATAACAACTAATATTGGAAAAATAAATATCATACTTCGAAAACAGCAAATAGCAAGTAACTATCAAGAAATAGAGTAGCACCTCGCACCAGAAAATAGTAAAGTGATATCCTAGGAAGGCAAAGTCTTACTAAGGTTTTAGTAACAATGTAACAAATGCATGTACTTGCGGTCCTCTGGCACTTATCAAGGATAGAGAAAATTGATCAATTACCCACAACATCAACAGTGCAAATGTGAAAATTTTCAAAAAAAATAGAATGTCTTAAAAATAGTCGGAAAATAGGTATAATAAATCCTAGTTGTAATCGTCATAGAATTTTATGCTGTGTTACAAAAATGTGATATATCGGGTGTTCAAATAACAAAGTTCATTGTGACTTTCGGTTAACCGGAAGTATAAAAAAATTGAAAATATATTTTGGAGAAAAGTAACTACCTAATTATTGCCTTCAAATTTTTAAAGCTGAATAATTTCGTTAAGAAACTTTTAACCAACTAGTAAGAAAAAAAAACCTCTTTACTAAATTATTCAGATTATTCAGAACTTCTGAAATGCTAACACCAGTTTAAGGCAAGCAGGAGCCCAACAGCAAAGCCCCTTAAAAAAGAAGTTACCGCGTACTTGTAACTAATAAACGTAGAGAAATAACCCAGATAATACATGTTTCAAGAATTTATTATAACATTAAGAGCAACTGACGGTCAATTATTGTTTCTACATTTGCCACATATTTTCAATGTAAATTGTGCTTTCGTCAAGGTAACAGTTGCAATAGGAGAAATATGGAATCACAAAGAAATAGACCTACAAAAAATTATTAAAAAACTTGAAATATTGTAATTATATTACTATCATTATGTACATTAAAACCACCAATTCTGATTTGATAATTTGAAAGCACTGGATTGGAGTTAATGCATTTAAACGATTATTTCTAGAAATCAGATTCATCCTTAACAGATATTCAAATTCTACTAATTCCAAGAAAGATATGAAAGGTTTAAGTGAGATATATTCAGATATGTTTAATTATTGTGTAATCTCCAGATTTCATTTATTTCATTTTAAAGTAAAAAAAGATATTCCAAAGAATTTCCAATATATTACATTTTATTTTCTTAATTTATTTCCAATGTGTTGTTATTGTCTACGCACTCAATATGTTAGTTATAGTTATATATATTACAATTAAATTCATTCTTTCTCCTCTAGGCCCCAGTGGATGTAATTATAGAGACTTTTTTAGAATTGTGATAATTCTTTATAAAGGCACAAATTGTATTGAAAATATTTGGTGAATAAAAGACATAATGAATTCACTACTAAGGTTCTCAATCTTGTTGCATTCTTGAAACCCACATTGAGGAAGCCACATGCGTTATTTGCTGTATACAGGGTGCGAAAAAAACAAAACTTAGAAATGATATGAAATTCCAAAAATTTTTATTCTGCAGAAAATGGAAGTTCTTTTTAGAGTTGAGCTGCTTGACAATTTGGTTTTTTTTTTGTTACCGGGCAAAGCTACGAGTTGTGAAAAACATTTGCGCTTCTAGGCACTGATATCTATTAAAAGTGTATTGTAGCATTCTAACTGAAATTTTATCGAACTATGAGGTATTCAAGTCTCCTGCAGCGATTTTTTGACGACTTTACTTGCTATCCGAGAAAGTGATATGTTTGTCCATAATTAGCCTGCCTCGGTCAGAAGCACAATCTTTCAGTCACTAACAAAGCTACCCCTTAACATTCGGCAAATTATACAACATCTATGCATGCTATATGCAAATTTTACGTATGTGAATCTTTTACTTGTCACATTGGATAAACAAGCTCAGTACACAGGATGATTTATAGCTGATGTGAAAAAACTTCAGCAACTTGGTTGAGAGGTTAATTTATTTGAAAGAAAAGATTTATAAACATACGTAGATCTTATCTTAAAAACTTATAGAGTTATGACAAATTAAAGTTCTTTTAAAAGCATTAGTGAACATATAAGTAACGTTAAGTTGTCATTCATAGAAAGAGTGAACAGTTGATTATCTAGTTGTCATTTTTATTTGGACAGGCACTTTAAAGAATCGATTACTTGAGATCGTAGTTCTGAACCATACGTTGACTACAGAACGATAGCTTACATTTTTATATGGGAGACTTCACGATCTGCTAGAAGACATTTCTCTTCAGATTCGTCAGCGAATGTGGTTATCAACAAGATGGTGCTTCAGCTCACTGTGGAAGGCAAGTAACAGAGTGGTTAAACCAGCAATAGTTGACAGATGAATTGGTTTGAAGGTCCAGTTATTGGGCCTGCTATGTCATCCAACTTAAATCCTCTGGATTTTTATCTTTCGGGCCATCTGAACCATAGATAACTCCTTTTAGATAAATAACCCCCTAAAAAGTTGCCAACATGGACAGATCTTTCTTCTTCTTCGTTACATAATTGTACATATTGGTTAACATTTAAAGGTTTCATTCGCTGTGGATACTTCTTAAGATAACCATCTTCTGTAGAGACTTCTAACAGTTGCAAGCTGTGTTCGGTTGAAAGCCAACACATCAGCAGTCGAGTTCATCATCGTTTCAGTAGAGTTGCTGTTTTTGTTACAATCCACTAAGCCGCTGCATCAAATCTACGATGCGACTATTACCACCAAGTCTTGTTCAGAACTATTAAAAGAGGCCTTTCTTATTAGTTGGTTTGTGGTTTCATTGTTCAGTGCCGGGCATCAACACTAAAGTAACTTTCTTGTCTTTAGCCAGGGCTCTCAAGTCTTGCAGGTATTCATAAACTATTTCTTAGCTCATCTGATGATCTGATCTAAATGCCACCTTGACTATCGGAAAAGATTGAATCAGGCAATTGGAGTTGCTCTGTCAGCAAGCGCAAGTTTGTGTTACAAATATTTCAGTTTAATGTACCGGATATATTGCCAAATATGATGAGTATTATCCAGTGAAATACCTTTGTAGTTATTCCTTACGTGTAAATTTTCTATTTCTTTGCCAATGGAAATTACACATTTTCGATATAAATTTTCAAATGATACATTAACCAAGCTTAATATCCTGTATATTGTTTTCGTCTTTGTAGTATAAACATCTTGAATATTGTTTGTATACCTATACAAAAAAAGGTAGGTATGCCGCACAAACCATCCCAACAAACAGTGATTTACAACGTCTTATATATGAGGCGCATACAGTGTTCGTAGTTGCACCTGGGGAAGATAGTTGCAGAATGCAGTATTGATATAGACAAAAGAAAATTTGAAATATGTGCTTATCGGTGGAACAAAAATGTCAATGTAATGAACCCAAAAATTATCAATTTTATTTGTAATACAAACAAATAATTTAACTGGTATTCTTCGTGTTAGTTTTCAGTAGAAGGTAAACTATTTATATCAGTTTTTTTATCAATTTATTAGTATTTACGTTGGATATAATAAAAACATAAGAATTCGTTCTCTGGGGCATATTTGTGCCAATGCAGTTAATATCGTTAGCGTTTATTAAAGTCTAGGGATTTTAAAACGATTTTATTAAATTCCGAAAGAAACAAAACGAAATGTGAAACCATTCTTAATTAAAATTGCGGAAATATGCTTCAAACACATTGTCGAGATTGTGTCACAGATTGTTTCAACTTTTCAGTACTGGTTCATATTTCCAAACTCCAAATTGCTTTAACCGAATTGTTGTATATTGAAGTTACTAACCAAATTTCTGCGGTATTTTACATACATACACCAAATTTATACTGCATACAAAAAATAACGGTATGTCTGTACATATTACTTTCCGAAATCACGCGGGTGTCCGTATTATAACATACGAAACTCACATATGCATTTAGTCATTAACAATAGCCGTAAATTTTCAAATATTTAACCGCAGTACAACATCTATGCCGTCAATAAACAATTGTATCCGAAAATAGACGGATGGCTTTCTAATATTAGTACATACTGCAGAAATTGAAACAATAGCCGGTTAAAATTGGAAGTTTTTGTAATAAATGCACGCTTTCCTGCATTAGTCTAATAGCCACCATAAAGCTGAGAAGGTCTTTGAAGTTCTTTTGCATAACAACTTCGTGAAATGAAAAATATTTGTTGAAAGCAGAATCGGAATTTTAAGTTTAATAGCTTCCAAAAGGTTATTACCATTACTATTTCGTGCTAATATTATTAACATTTACCAAGCCACTTAGGAATGTTTGAATAAAAGATTTATATTTCTTGGAAACAAAACAAATGATTTGTATTTTGCTTGTATTGAGAATAAGTATGGCATGTTCCTTTATTTTAGTACTCGTAATTGTTAGGCATTGTCCAAATACCTTTTATTTGTACCTAGCGCCATGAAATATTTCCCCTTTGTGACTTCAATTTTTATTAGAAATTTCGAGCATGCTTCTCGTAAATATTTGCCCGTTGGCGTTCCGCTGCTGGCGTGTTATAAATATTTTGTCTCTGCTCCACTGAGAAATATCCGTGAGGTACTCTGATTGATTAAGTCAACAAAAGTGCTGCCAACGATACAACCATTCTGATTGAAAATTTGTCGGATACCCTGCCTGTTTTATGCGACTTCTTCCAAGACCAAACATAAATCGAGTATCGCAAATTGGTATCTATGTTATCCGCTTGCTAAACGAACTGTTGTGTGCAGTATCGCTGAAACATTACTTGACAGAATTTTCAAATGCAAATTTTTATTCATCAAACATGCCTGTAACTTTAGGAATATTCCATTAATTATAACACTTTCAATACTGTTTTATTATTCATATTGAGATCAAAATATGTACCTAATTGTGTTTGTTATGTTGTACATAATATAAAGTTTAGTTTTTGTACTTAACTTCTGAAGGATGTGAAGGTTTCAAATGCTTCGTGAGAGATCTTTTTGTTTTTCAAAAGCTAATAAAGGCGTTATAATCCAATTAAATTGGAAAAATAAACTCAATGTTTTGGATGTATTCTTATAGAGCGTCATTTATTGTTACATTGTGTTTAGATAATAAACTTCAGTCAGTTTCACCTTTTGTTTAAAAATACATCTATATGCTTTCACTTTTACAGGAATAGTAGACAAATGTTGATTTGCGCAATACCAAGTGAGGGAAAGTTGAAAAATTATTTATGAGAGCTGGAATTGGTAACAAAAAAGTTATGAATAATCAAATAAAACACCCTCTCGAAACAAGAATGCCGCATCTAAACGATTCACGTGAAAGATGCGAATTGTAATCAATTTTTTATGCTTTTATTCTCTCAGAATCGTTAAATTTCTACACGTGCAACAATCATATGTGCCTTTGTATAAATAAATTGGTTTACAGCATATCAGAATGCTGTTCCACCTCTTGATTTCCCCACCAATTCTCTTTGATTCCACAATTATCTTCTATGAGAATTTTTCATTCATGTTTTTTTTTTTTAATCTTGCCCATCAACGTGTTTTTGTTCTAGTGGTCCATATCACATTAGCTATAGTCCTTCAATGTACTCTGCACTGATAGAAAGAATTCAAATTTAACCCATTTTGTTGAAAGAATATGTCGCTGAATCAATAAACAGAACCGATTTTTTTAAGTGGAATTTTTACACTAGAAAAACATATTATACTCCTATTGTAAAAACATTTTTTGATGAGTAATTTTTGTTTATTAAATTTAATGCTTTTGTGCGCGAAGAATCGTTTTCTTTATCGAAAAATTAAAAAAATGAATAATAAATTAAATGTTAAATTATTATACAATTTGTAAGTGTATACATGTATGCAATGTGACCCATATGCAAATAAAACCGCCTTGTCTAAAAAGCATAATGGATCAAAAAATCTACAACAAAACTTTTAAAAGTCATCTAAAATTACAAGACAGTAGTTATTTTTGCGCCTCCGTCCAGAAACACTCATTTGCAGTACTTCAACTGTAGTACTTGCAGGCAGGCAAAAATGTCACTGAAGGTTGGCCACACTAGATTTCAAATGATAGATGTGTAATAAATTGTCATTAAACTACTGTTCAACGATGCTAAGAAGAACTGGTGTCTCCATTGCACTTATTATTGATTATTAAAATACTAAGGAGTCGGCTACCGCCTCGGCCCACAAACCGTACTCATACCGTACAAGAGTTTCTGGCCGTGTGATGCACAATGTTTTTTGGGCCTACAAATCTTAATTTTGAATTGAAAATAGAAAAGAAATTTTGACACTAGGGAGCTGACAGTACAAGTTGGCACACATGTTACATACCTTAGTATTTTGACGCTTCCGAGAATGAATCATTTTCTGTAATTTTCTTTCTAGTTTAATTTTTATTTATCAATAATAAGTGCAATGCAGCCACCAGTTCATCTTAGCATGGTTGAATAGTAGCTTAATGACAATTTGACAATTTATTACACGTCTGTCATGTGGAATCTAGTGTGGCCAACCTTTAGTGACATTTTTGCCTGCCTGGGCAGGAAAACGGTAGTTTTCCTGCCGCTTTGAAGCACTGCAAAATGAGTGTTCCTGGACGGATGCCCAAAAACGATTACTTTCGAGTGCGAAACGAGTAAATCATTAACGATCGTTTTATTCAAAATCCGATTACACCGATGGGTTCGGAAACTCCTAGAAAGGTTTTAACTAAAATTTAAAAATATATAGGAGAATCATTTTTCCACGTGTATCGTGTATATCGATATCCGAATAATTTTGAAAACTCGGCTTATTTTTTTCTAAATTTCATTTTAAAATTAAGATTGTTTAATACTTAAAAATTACTCTAAATGTTCATTAAGTTTAAATCACTAAGAACGAAGAATTGAGCATCAAAGATATAACCCTTGAGAAAATCAGTCCACTAGAGAAACAAGTACACGATAACTCAAAGATAACTTCAAGAACAGGTGACGCAATGCTGGAAGAAATCACAAACCTAGAGGAAGAGCATCCCAGTAATATTTAGTCTTTTTGATCAATTTATAGTAAGGTAAAGTCAGATAAGTGTGTAACCGGGGCAAGTGTGTAGTTTGTTTATATTTATTTTTTAAATTGAAATACGGACGTTCTCTCTTGTTATAATACTAATGTACTAAACTTCATACTAGTTTTACAAACAAAAGTTCGCATCTCCTAACGTGTAATAACTTGAATATCTTGTGAATATATCATACCTTATTAAACAGGCATTAATTTAGTATTACACTCTTGGCCGAAACTAAAGGATAATGCTATTAATATATAAAATGCGGAACGATTACACACTTGCCCCATTTTGCTGGGTAAGTGTGTTGTATTGACAGTGTTTAAAATTTCTTTTTTTCTAGTAAACCGTTGATAATTATAAAAGGTGTATCTATTGAAGGCTTTCAACTGAGCATACATTACGTACTTCTATGTGTAAAATTTATCAAAATGTCTTATTATGTGAACAGTGTTACATTTTCTTCGCACTATGCAATTTTTACTACACACTTACCTGACTTTACCTTATCTGTGTATTTATATAATTAAGTCAATAAATAATAATATGATATGATAATAATGTATTAGAAGTTACCATTTTTTGGAGATAAAGTATTTTGCTTTGAATGAAAGTAAACTTTCGATCCACGCAGGCGCTTTTTGATAATGTTCGTAGGTAGGAATAGTAAAATTTATTTGAGTTAACAGAGGTGAGCAGTCTTCTTCGTTAAGTTACGGTGAGCACCTATAGTCCAGGCACTTGAGCTAGGTGCTCATTGTACCGTCCTTATTAAATCTCTTCCTTCCACTCGAGCAATTTGGTGTTCTCTATAAAGCCCAGTATCTTGCCCAGTGGAAACTTGAGAACCCTCGAGGGTTCCAATAGATCCTTCCCGGAATATTCTGGCTGAGTACTTTCAATTCCTCACAAGTGCAGATTACATGTAAACTCGTTTCCTGCCTGTAGTTCGCATCTTCTGCACCACGGTTCGCTTACTCGACCTGTGTTGTATGTGATGGATGCTTTTTCAGGGGACAGTGTCCAGTTACCAGCCCAGTAATGGTTTTAGCTTCTTTCTTGCTGCGTCTGAGCAGGTTATCTAAGAATCTAGCATCCCCATACCCTATTAGTGGTTTAGTGTGAAGTTGACCTTCAGTCGACCTCCATTTCTTTGTACTTTCTTTATCTATCCAGGTCCAAATCTCCCTTCTTGCAGAGTCTTTAGTAATCTCACATACGGACTCTGGACCTCGAGAGGTGAGGAATGTACGGTATTATAAAGTAAGTGTAGCTAAATAGCCTGTTCACTTTTGAGCTTAAAACGAATGCTTTTCATGTAATGCCTCGCAGGATCATGTTTCCACCACAATTAGATTCTTACTTGGCAGAATGATGTTATATAATAATTGTTCCTTTTGAAGTTTTTCTCGTTGCTTCACAGATATCTCCGGAGACCTTCTATTTCTAGAGGATTTACTGGAATATTTCCAGATGTTTTCATCCTTCTTTAGGTCTCTGCTCTATCTATATATAAAACCGTACTTTTAACAATAGCATTGTGTATATTAAATTTTTAATGTTTCGCAATGCTTTGTTTTTAATCTGTGTTATATCTTGTCATACTTTTAGGTTTCCATGATATAACACTATATACTTATGTAGGTACAACAATAAATCACACGTTTTATTGCTATTTGTTCCAAAAAACAACTTACCATGAGCAAACACATTTTAATACATCAACAAAAAAATCTGTTTTGGATCAACCAAAGGAAAACATGAACCAGAAATGAGTCGCCGCGTCCGATGGCCTGCATTCCGTGCGTTCTAGCGATCCACAGGCTGAATCATCGACGTTTCAGATATTTTGAAACGGCGCCAGGACTTTCTGTCGGTAGAAACGTCTTCATTATTTTTTTTGCGGCCCTCGTTCAATGTCAGAAGCGAATGCCGACGTTAGAAACGCAAAATAACGCATGCTTTATAAAATTTAAATCGTACTACGACATATTTATGTTTCACATGCCTTCTTTACTTTTTAGAATCCTAAAAATATAATTCTATAGTAACAATATTTTCGATCTGATAAGCGGAATGAAAGTATAAGCGGTTACATATACAAAAATATCTGAGAATTGAATGTTTGAATGATACTGTTTATTGTAACGGGTGTAGGAGATGTGGGTTGATGGTTTATTATTGCTAACTACTAAAATGCGGTATTAGAGGCTACAAACACGATTATTTTTATGGCAGCGTTTTTAAAATAGTGATATATACTATCACCGACATTAATATTTAGCACTCGAACGATTGACTCGACGCTTTGAACTGCTAAATATTAATGTCGGCGGCTGTACACTTCTCGCAAGGCAATCGGGATACCAGCAATCGAGAATTTTAAAATGTCTTGGGTGTAAATGCAGCTTTCGGAGTACATATTCACTTATCAAAGCCATAATGCATTATCAAAGCCATAATGCATTACCAATAATGTATTATTGATGATGGTATTTTGCCAATAAAACACATTGGAGTTTCGGTGGCTGTGTTTGTTTCCTTTAGAAATACCGAATACGGAAGCACTCATGCAAAAAAAAATACATAACAACAAAAAGGCCTCTTGAATAGACGGCTTCATTTAGAAATATTTATGTGTTTAACTTGTTTGATGTTATGTAGAGATAATTCTCTTTTAAGAAAACATATGGTGAAGGGATTTTAAAATTATGCTACTTGGTAGTGCTGGTTTGATATTAGTTCGATTTATGCTAGTATTACTTTAGCAATAGACCAAATGTCAATCACCCTGCTGAGTTTTGTCACAATGTGATTTTCACAGATTTATTGATTACACAATTATTGATGTATTAACTATTATTGTTGTTTAGTATTCTTAAATATTGTACTACTATAAAATTTTCTTCTATCTACTAAAAAGAATACCAAAAAAGAGTTTTAAGATTATAAAATTGTTAGAGCAATTAAGTTCGCAAAGAAATTATTTATTTTATTAACTCTCCATTTATTGTATTTTCAAGAAATATATTTTAGCTGTCGCCTGTGTAGTCCAATATCGTTCTATTTCCTTATTTATTTATTTAGTCATCGCCTTTTGTGGATCCAATGCGTTGTTCTATTTTCTTGAAATATGGCCAACACTTGGTCTGTTTAGCTTGTGTTTATGTAGCGCAGCTCCAGGTAGTAGAAATGAGAAAGTATAAATGTATGAAATTAAAAAAAAACAAATAGTTTAGCACTAACTGAGATTGACAAAAAATATGCGTCCTTATACAATGTTTGTTAGGTATATAAATGCAATATTGTAAATAATTGTTAATGCAAGTTCTTCTTTTCTAAAACAAGTAAATGCTTCATTAATATTTGTAACACAAGTTTGTAAAACAGCAATTGAATTTGTTGAACTCCACAAGAAAATTACTAATAAATTAAATTAATAATTAAAGTAGCAGTATTTTATTATTCTATGTATAAAGCTTTTTTTTATTTCTATTTATGTTTCTGTTTATACCTTGAATCAATTCATCCTGTTGAAATATAAATACATACGTTCCCTGAAAGCTTTATTTACACCCAGAAAAAAAATAAAAATTCCCAATTGCTGGTGTCCCGATTTTTCCTGCGAGAAGTGTATTTACTACACAATACCAACTGTTCATTTAGATACGCGGAAATCCAAACATCATTGTAATATCAATTGAACTAAGGAAAATGTTGAACTGCTTAACTTGGTGATCGTATAAACATCCTGCATTATATGTGACGTATTTTCGAGACTGTTTTCGACATAATATTCAGTTGACGTACATAGGAGTATATTTTTATAAGTACACTACATATATACAAAACGCAAGAGGGGAAACTTTGTACATTCATTAAACAATATAATACCAACTTTTACTGGGAAAATCTTCTTATACCCAAATATTAGGCTTTTCTATTTTAATAAATCGTAATAAAATAAAACATTTTAAAATTGTAGAACATAAATCAGGGTGTATATTTTCATAAGTAGGCATCAGTTTTGTTCCATTTTTCTTTTTACAATTACCCTTAAAACGAAATAACCTGTATGACATATCCTCCACAATAAAACCAAAGCTCTTTATTTTATGATTAAGGCCATAACGCAGAAGCATGAAACCCTTAAGGAAAAATGAACCGAATATATTTTCCATTTTTGAATATTACTTTCGCGAACTCGCATGCAAGTATCTAAAAAAAGCCTTCCATCAGCGTGGTTTACGAGCATAGCTCTCCATTTATTATTTATGACTTCAGCGTCTTCATTCCCTCGCTCGTGGTAACAACTTGAATCATTGACGTAGGAGCGCAGAACACGAATTCCCCTAACCGAATGATATGCGACATTCTGGAATTACTACATACGCAGCTTGGGAAATAGAATTTGTTAGCGATTCAGTTCCTATGCGGGGAGCCTCTTTGTATTTTGCACTATCATCTACATATTACGTGTGATTCTGTTAAACATCCGAGTATTTCTGGAGGCGTAATATATACGATATCACGCCACCGTCTTTGAACGACAAGGTCGAATACGCTAGCACTACGCGTGCCGTTCCCTTCAGATCCTACGTGGAGATCTGTGACGATCGAACACGCAGGAAATTGGATAGGAAACTGATATAAAAAAATTGGATCGGTGCCAAGCTTACGCATACCTTAGCAGCTTCGGATTCATTCATAATTTGGCGAAGGCAGACTGTTTATAACTGAGATTTTTAATGCGCTCTCAAGCCCAGCAGCATTTGCAGATGGGATGCTACACTGTTATGATTCCCTAGAAATGTGAAAATTTTTATGAATGATCAATTAGCGTAGTGATCGTTTTTATTAGGATGCTATCGATATTATTAAAGCTATTTCAAATTCTCAATAAATTGTTCGTAGTATAAAGTACTTATACTTACTCTACTATTCGTTTTGTGCAGAAACTCGACAGTTCTTTTTTCTTCAAGATTCTTCAAGTAATCTGAGATTGTAATACTATTTCTTGAGATGTATCATAAGCATGATCGTCTTTGACCTACCGATTGAATAAATATAAAAATAAAGATGCAAAAGAAAACTTTTTGAAGTCTGCTGTTAAATACATTGCTGAGTCTACAACCATGAAACTGAAAAACAAAGTCAAAATGGTTAGAGCTATGTATAAAAAAAACACTCATTAGTTTGCAAACCAAAAAAGGATAAAATGAGAACACACAAACACATACAAAACAATATTTTTTTAACGTTATTTTTAGTACTTAATTTTACTCTACTGTAAAAAAATACCAAATCAAGGCATTTCAATTGTAATTACTAAAGAATTATATATACTAAAGTTAGAGTTTATTTTATTGCCTTAAATGTTGAAATTGGAAGTCGTTCGTTTCAATACTTGCAGCCTTCGCGGTATAGTTTCAATCACTCGATTCAGTACTATTTTGTATAATTTCCAATACTGATGCGTTTATTCATTCCCTCATTTTGTCGGCTTTTAAGGGAGGTATAGCCTATATACTTTTTCTTTGATAAAACCTTAAGCACAAAAGTTCTTACAAGCCATTGAGATATTCAGCTTGTACACAGTTCGGAAGGTAAATTGGTTCAATAACTGTGTGGTTTATTATATTATATGTATCTAACAAAATGTCAACAGAATGTCTGCTTTTTGCTGATTGATTAATTTTTGTATATTAGTTGTTGTCAAACTGATAACTGATACTGACGTATGTTTATAGTTATCTAGGAAAACACAAGTATGGAGCGAAATAGGTTTTACGTTGATGGCGATGTAATAGAACTTTAATCTGTTCGCGCGGAATAAAATGGTTGCTCTTAGGAAAACCCGGCTTATGTAATACTTTTTAATTCCGCCGGATGAATTCGGCCCTAATAGATGAATACGCGTTCGCGGCCCTAATCGGTAGCATCTTTGCGCCCCGATTAATTTTTTTGCTTCTTTAATTTTACACGCGTCTGCCCATATCCGGTTCTATAGCGTCCCTGTAAATAGTACCCGCCGTGTTACCGTTTAAATCCGATCACAAGACTCTAGTTTTAATACTCATTTCCCTATCTTCCTCGGTAACGTACTGAATATGCACTTTAAAATTTTATCATCTAAAATAACCCCGAGATATTTATATAACAAAAATACTCCAAACTGTGGTACTGGTAATGCTGTAAACTTCTCCTAGACCCCTCACCACAAACTGCACTAAACTGGACGTACGTTTTGTTAGCAAAGCTATCATCATCAGCAGATACACTGAACAGAGGTTTGATGATGATAACTTTGCTATCGAAACGTACGTCCAGTTTAGTGCAGCTTGTGGTGAAGGGTCTAGGAGAAGTTTACAGCACCCGAGATATTTTACAAATTCTTTGCAATAAATTCTACCCTCCTTTAATTTAAATAATGGAATAAATTCAGAAAATGCTAAATTGCAATCAAATACATCTAGCACGAAAATTCTTCATAAGACTGAACTATCAATTTATGAATGCTTCTAAACTACTAAATATTTCTTTTGTTTATTTTTAATTGATGAGATACATATAAATGTAAATTTTGAGTTTATTTTTTAAACGTGTAAGTATGTGAAAATACTAAACTAACCAGCTATTTATTTCCTGTTTTTCAAAATAGAAAACGGTGAATTTTTGTCAATTTTTAACGATTTAATGGATTTTACAAAACTAATCCTTAATTGCAGAGCCGAAGAAGGACAAGACTGACGGTACAGCGCAAAATGGTACCCTTTCCCCGAGTGGCGACGCGCCATCGCCCACATTGCAACACGGCGGCTGCGGTGACGGCTACACCAAGCCAGAGAGGCCAAACTCGCTGGGAGCGGGCAAGCTCACCAGACGACTGTTGTGTTATCATAGCGAACAGTTCGCCACGGAGGGCCCGCAGGGACCACCCGGCAGCACGCCCCCGCCACAAGAACGGCAGCCCCATCAGCATCATCTGCCGCCGCCGAACATGGGAAGTTCGGGATTTGTCCTGTCGGAACTTCCCGAGCCGCCCATTCCCGTTTCTGAAATAGGTCCTATACCACCGCCGCCCATGTTCAGCTCGCCTAGTCCCGTACCGAACAGGCAATCACCACTGCCACAACAAGTAGATTACGATTACGACGGTGAGTGTATATGAAAAGAAAACTTGGGCCGAGTTTGGTGAATTGTTTTGTTTGGGTAGTGCTTTTCGGAGGCTTATTCGATTGTAATCTACATCCAAAACATTATATTTCGAGCAAAAGAACTTATTTGATAAATGAATCACCAATTATTATTATTATTATTATTTATTTTTCTTTGAAATCAGATAAGTCATTCTGAATGTTTAGTAAACAAGACGTCTAATTGACAAAATGATAAAATTAAATGAGAAATGTAGAGCTAAAGAGAAAGTAACCGGACACCTAGGCTGGGACTCGATGCCCGGAGACACGCCTTGCTTTAAGGTGCATCCACACAATCGGAGTTCGCCGAACTCCAAACGATAGTTTGGCGAACCCCTAGTTATAGGATGGACAATTCGGAGTTCGGCGAACTAGTCGGCAAACTGTTCGCCTATTCCCGATCTGCGTTGGAGAATGGCGCACGTCAACGTGTACGAAAGTACGAATGTTCGGCTCGACGGAGTTCGTGCACCCGTCCACATATTCGGGAAGGTATTTAGAGTGAGAGGAAAAGTTGTTGACAGCTGTCTACCCAGCTCGTATAGTTTTTAAACTATTTTTAATGATAAATAAATTGCTAATAGGGGAGAGTGGGGTAAGACGGACTATTTAAGGTGTAGCAATTATTAAAGTTCAAAATTTTCATTACTAAAATGTAAAAAAAAATTAAAAATCTTTGACAATACTACTACTTTAAGGGAGCAGTAATTAAGAAGAAAGATTTTAGTCCATAAATTAAGAAAATGGCAAGTGCTTTACCCATGGAGTACGATGAATTACAAAAAGATAACTATATAAAGTACCTATCTATTTGTCAGGTACGCACGCATAACGCGCAGACGAGAGTCGCTCAGGGTCCGCGTCATCATGTTATTCGTGGCACTCCATAGGTTTTTGTAGCTAAAGTCCTCGTTCACTCTTCCAGAACAGCTTTGGCAGCATTTTTCATGCCTCCTTCTGATCATTGTGCCCTCTCAGTCTTGCGTTTATATGTCCGCACCATCGTAAAACCAAAACAAAAAAACCTCGAATCTGGAAAAGGTTGAAGCAAGAAGGGCTACCGTATGACCATCTTGCCCCCTCGGTAGTTTTAACAAGTCGTCGTTTTTTTTTTTTTTTTTTGATAAATCATTGAAAACAAATCCTCGTATAATTAATCAGGTGAAAGCCTAATAAATTGTGTTTCTAAACACCTACATGTTACTCTTAAACACTTTAATTCTATAGCTAAGTCACGTATTAAAAATGAAGCACAAATACTTACGAACTTACATAAATCCACTTTCTTGAAAATAGCTCACCAACACAAATTGAAACACGTTTAACGGCATTCGGGTAACTTAAGAGCATATAATACACTTCGTTATCAGATCCTATTGTGTTCGATTCGGCAGTTAAATCAGGTAGCCCGTCTTGCCCTTAGGTACATTTACACACACACAATATTCCATCCTTGATGTGAAAAAATTAGTCATTTGAAAGAAATCATCCCTCACTATCACGACTCGTGTTTAAAAAAAATGTTTCTAATGCTATTCACTTCTACAATACCGGACTAATTCAACCTGAAGGGGTTCAGTATATAAACTAAACTAATAAAAAAAAATTAAGAATTAAATTTCACTATAAGTAATTCTAGTTGTCAATATTTTAATACCCTACAGAAAATTGGGAAGTTTTCGTGTCCATAATAACATATTGGGTTTCTGTCAACCGCAATCACAATGAGAGAAATACAAATATTTACAAATTGCGGTTAGGATTTTGAGCAAAACCGAAAAAGGACTTTCAGTTATTCAATGACAGCGACCTAATCGTCATAATTTCTGTACCAACACCAACCTATCTTAATTCATGCACAACCACATTAAACTCTCATGCCGAACGTTCGGCGTTTTCCGGTTTATGTACTCGAAGTTCGGCAAAACCCGAATCGTATGGACGACCGTGTCCACACGATTCGTGTAGAGTTCGGTTTGGCCGAATAATCGGAGTTCGCCGAACTCCGACCGTGTGGACGCACCTTTAACCGAATACATATATCCAAAGTCAGCGGCCTGATATTCCCGAAATCTCGTTCGGTTCGCTGATCGACGTAAGCAATTGAGTTATTTTCAAACGGAAATGCAAATTAACGAACCGAATTAAAGATCTATAGAGAAAATCAAAGTATTTCGTAACAATAACAATTATTACGATTTTTATTTGAGGAAAACTATTACAATATTACCTATAAAACAAAATGTTCAGATAGGATAAAATAACGTTCATTTTTAAAAAGTATTGGATTTACATATTTTATTTAAGTTTTAGGCTTAAGACGTTATAAAATCTAGAGATTAAATAAACTATTCGCACTTATTTTGTTGGAAAATGCTTTTTAAGGTTTCAAGTGCTTGGAATTCAGTTATTTTTAAGAAGGTATGAAAGAAAAATCGTTCGAACAATATTAAGCTTTATTAGAATTATTTACAAATTTGAATAATAAAATTAATTCCATTTTCCTTTCGCCTAATGTTAA
Organism: Protaetia brevitarsis; assembly: GCA_004143645.1. Lineage (NCBI taxonomy): Eukaryota > Metazoa > Arthropoda > Insecta > Coleoptera > Scarabaeidae > Protaetia > Protaetia brevitarsis. The sequence continues at coordinate 70,608 of RXPK01003308.1, forward strand.
TATAGTCAATGATTTATTAAGTTCTTAATACGAAAATACATTGGAGATCTGAAAAACTTTTTTTTACATAATTTTGTTGTCAAAGTTAGAGCCAAATACTGCACAGCGCATTATTCGTGTCTTTTTCACGATAAAAATATTCACAAAAACTTCAGACAAAAACGATAAATTTGAAGGGATGCACAATGGTTACACATAATACGTATATCTCTATTATCAAATCGATGCAATTGTTGTAATAACAAATAGAGATTGGCACGATGAACTAAATGTCAGAATAAATGCTACAACGCTTATGAAAAATGAAATTGAAACCATTTGGATAAAAAATTTCCACTTGGTATTACAGATGATTAACAATTAGTTTCTTTAAATAAAGATTCCAATTTTAGATCAAGATGACGTGGATCCGGACGACATCGACGGAGAAGACATAGACGATCCGGACCACTGCCTATATAGGATGCCGCAACCGGACCCATTGATAGACACATCACGTATCGATGAAATCCCCGCCAAAGAACCAAAGTTCAACGCGATGCCTCTGAAGTCTGCGCTGAAAAAGAAGGGTAGTGGAAGCGGGCCTGGTACGCCCCAGAACACGCCCACTCAAGAGAATCGACCGCTGACAGTTCGGCAGACCCAGACGGATCTCAATTCCAGTCTTAAGTAGGTGTTCGAAATGTTTTTTGCGTTATGCTTTCAAAGGAATCCCTTATTTTCTGATAATACATATAATTGGTCTTCATTTCACTTAATAAAGAACTAAGTAGATCAATTAAACGAAAAAGTATTATTTGAAATGAAAGGAAAAATACAGAGTGCGGCAAAAGTGGTTGACGCTTCTTAAATGTAATTCTTGTATTAAAAAATACATTTATTTACGTGTAGTTGTTAAATTCAGTATGCTTTTGCTTTTACTATTATACCATAAAATATCTTGCAAATATTCTCCATTTTCATACACACATTGTTGAAGCTATATTCTCAAATTAATCATGACCAGAACAAGGTTTCCTATTACCCTCCTCTCTATTTAGATGTATCCAGCCCTATCATACAGCACGACTGGTAGAAGCAGTGCATAGTACCGTACTAACTATAAAACGTTTTTCTCACTTTTATTTCGTTTATATCCATTATTTTCAAATATTATTAGCGAAAGAAACAATTAATCGGCCCGTCAACAGCGGCCGCTAGAGCCTTTTGCAAACGGATGTTATCTTAACGTGCATCCAACAAGTCCAGGCCCTTAGCTCAGAATCTTGTTGAATGAGTTTTCAGATCTGCTAGGAAAAGATCAACCTTCCCAAAAATTAAATATTTGATGCTCGTGGCGTTAGAACAGTAGCAGAAATATGCAAGAAATAGCTTAACTGTCATCTTATCTCCCAACCACAATTATTCAAATTCATTATAGAGCCCTATTAGATTATATGGGCTTTCTGAATCTGCAGTGATCTGTAAATACAGAACTTTACTTAGTTCGGATGTGATTAAGTGAATGCGTTTCACTTAGCGCTTCGAAGAATTTCAGAACAGCACGCTGCGGCTAGTCATGAATGCTGCTTGGTTCCTTCGCCAGGAGCAGATCAACGGTGATGCTTGCAAATTTCACCCTTCCGAGATTTCACTCAGTAGATTCTCACCGCTAGTTGGGCTGGCGCCCAGAACAGCCTGAACCCCTACGTTCAAGCGGTCGTGTCCTCCTTTTCCTTAAGATCATCCAGCTCCTCTGTCTCTCAAGTCAGACGTCTAGCTGATTTCGTTGAATAACAGCTAACGCTTAAAGCCGTGACATCCGCCTTTTTTCACAACAACTGAGGTAATTTTTCTTAACTTTGAATATTTTTTCGCGTTCTCTTGGGCATAAAATAATTATTGAAATCCCTACCGAGTATCTTTTTTTTCCAATTACTTTTCACATACCTACCTCACGGCTTGATTGTGCTGCTTAATATCTATGATGAAAGAGTAAAAAAGCTCAGGCTTCCTCGCAAGTTGAGATGTAGATTCAACGTCCAAGGATATGTTTCTTGCCATGCTTATTCAAATGGCAGTAACGGCTCCTCCTCACTTCACGTAAATGTTGTTCCTAAACCATCAAATATTTTTGCCGCACGCTGTACATTATTCATGCCTCAATTAATCAATCAGTGTTTAATTTCGATGAACTCCCATTGTGTATGCAAGATTATATCTAAAGAGGTTTCCAGATTGTACTCATCCATAGCAATACTAAAATACTATTAAAACATAAATGAATTGATAGTTCATCAATAAAATCAAACGCACTAATTGATGGAATATACAGGTCGACAAATCGCTCGTGAGAGTTGCGTAGTATCAAAACGGCGAAGGTAAAGCAATTACGCTTACGTGTCATTAACCGGCTGATGAGAAAAGCAGGCAGACGGCCAGTTGCAGCTATGCTATTGGTTACTCACTGGTAATACTGTAAATCGGCCATCGTAAACGCTCCGCCCACTTCAGTACAATCTGCGCACAATGACTCACCACGGTCACGAGATTTTTGTTAAGCTGTACCTATATCCAAGCCCAACCTACCTTATTAATGAAGCGCGCGGGTTTCTTCGCTCAAAAAATATAAAAATGACTATGTTCAAAAATAGATCTGCTACATAAAAATCGCCCAAATTTTTAAAACTTATTTAGGACAAATACAATTTCTTTTGATTATAATAAAAATATGTTATTATTAGAATCAAAGAAAATATCTATCAAAATTTTACGTTGTATTTAGGTTGTACACTTGCAACAATTAAATTTGCAATGCAAATAGGTTCTGTTTATGGAGAAATGAGCATTCTTTTTTATTTTGTTGAAATTTCACGTTTTTTTGGCATAATAGTATGTTGCATATATATGTTGATTTTTTTAAAAAACAAGTGTCTTTATGATTTACAATTACCAACAGCAAAAACACATTTCTATAGTAATATTATGTTCTTTTTGTTTACGATATTAAAAGTTTTTGTCAATGACAGTCGAGCTATCCGTTTTTACTCCTTACGGTATAGATTCGCGTTTATATTCAGCTCCATTTTTTTATATTGCTGCTGTTGTTATTCGTTGTTTTTTATTGTTTTCTGTTGTTTTGATTGATTTTTTTAATTTAATATTTAGTACTCAATAAGCTAAGCTAGAAGCCAATGGCTTTTACCAAGCTTTTACCAATTGCTTTTACCAAGATCTGATATAGAAAATAAAGTGCTAATATCAAAATTCTCGGTGTCGTAAAGTTGACATTAAAATTCTAATACTTTGAAATATTTTGGAAATTAATTCAAGTTACTTGCATACCTTCGTAAAGTAAAAAAAAAGTAATGGCCTTAAGTAGTTATATTAAAATTCAAAATATCGAACCTTTTTTTGTTTTAGGCAAGCAGTTGCTTCCCTAATAGCTAAATTTAAATTTCCCGCTACTATTTTTAGTGACTTTAACATAAACCCATTAAAATAACTATTAATGTAGTACAAAATCGAAAGGTAATTTTTTGTTTCAAAGTTGAAGTTACCAAGAATATGGAATTAGTAATACGCTATAAAATGTGTTCTTTCCAATCCTTTATTTTAAAAAATCACTGTCGACCGGTTTCGGCTTATGCCATCTTCTGGACCTTCTGGATAAGCCGAAACCGGTCGACAGTGATTTTTTAAAATAAAGGATTGGAAAGAACACATTTTATAGCGTATTACTAATTCCATATATACCACCAATCTAAAAACTTCCAATAATTACTAAGAATAATTGCGGGCAATGTAAATTTGGCTATGTGGGTTTGTGAGATTGAAAAAAAAATACGTTAGCAATGATGTTTATTTATTAGTTTAATAAAAATGAGTCCAGATTAGTTAGTATGTTAAAACAAAAACTACTAATAAAGACGAAATATTAAGGAAAAATAACAGTTAGAATATTTTTTTTATTTGATGACACCTAGTGTCTATCTGTGGCCCTATCAGTATTGATCACGTAAGTAATATTGTTCTATTTAAAAACTAAATTTTTACCAAACAAAATACTAAAAAACAAATCAAAATTTCAAATGTGCTACTCAACCAGTGAAAAGTTTGTTTTACATTAAGTATTTTTCCTTAGATATGATCTAAAACGATTTTTTATCCTTAATTCTTTTCCGAGAGCGCCAGGGGACCTGCACAATACCTCACTATTTCACTTAAATTTTATTAGCTAATAAAGTATAGGATAAGTAAGTAGGTAAGTAGCGTCACTCTCGCCAAGACAAATTTCAGCCGCCATTTTGTTTTGTATCGGAATGTAAGTTACGTGCGTCTACTATTTCTAATCTATATATCATATAGAATCTAAATAAGTCTTTTGTAACTTAGCTTTCAGTTTTCTTCTGGAATGTTAGAATGTATTTTCGTTTATATGGGAGTGATTTTAATTTTAATTCTACATTTTAATTCTAATATACACATACATTTTTAAAATTTCGCGCACAATATACAAAACAAAATGGTAGAAGGTCACCATAAATTTTCCCTAAAAACCTACTTATAAAAACGTGAGTGACGCTACTTGGTTTACCTATACTTTGTTAGCTAGGCTAGAGTATGTATATAGCTGGAATACTAATCACGAAAAATATTAGTTTACAAGTTTGCAGTTTACAGTTATAGAATGAACTATCAATTTATCACTGATCAAACTCACATATTAAAACCGATTTTGGTATAATTTCCGTAAAACCATATTACTTGCACGAGCTGTGCAGTGCACAGAATTATTTAAAGGGTAAACGGATAAATGCTAAAGAACACGCTTTATACACAGTTAAGCACCTTCATTATCGCCTTTTTTAAGTAATCGCCTAATTAATTATTATTAATTCGTCATAATCAATAACTCCAACTGTTCAATCTCACATAACGCCAATACACAAATACCATTGATCCATTTACTTATTTAAATCCATAAAAAACACATGCAATACAAATCAAAAGCGGGTAATGGAAACTTTCTACTTTTCTTTCTCGCTACTTAGAAGGCCACCTCTGAGGCCTAGGATTAGGATATGGTAATTATACACAGCCTATGATATTGCTGATTATCTCGCCACACTAATAACATTTGCGATTTCTTTTACAGTGGAAAGCCGGGAAAATTCCCGATCGGTCTCCCATGTACGATGGAGAATAAAGAGAACGCCAGGCCGTACGTGATCAGGGAAGATGACAATGATACGGCGGTGTTGTACAGAGAAGAGGATCAAATGTCGGAAGAGATCGGCTCGCGTTGAAGTTGGCCAGAAAGGAGAGCCTTTCGTTAAAATTATCACTCAGACCCGATAGACAAGAACTGATCAACAGGAACATCCTACCGTTGCAGAGTGAGAACGAGAGGCAAGAATCCAAGGAAGCTATCGGGGCGCGTCTCATAAGACGACTTAGCATGAGACCTACACAAGAAGAATTGGAAGAAAGGAATATACTCAAAAGTAAATATATATGCATATATTTAATTTATGTTGAATAGGATATTTAATAAAAATGATTATAAATCTCACCTGTTGATCAAATTTTTAATTAACTTTTGTTAGAACAAAGTCCGGCTGAGGAAAAGAAGCAGAAAGAGGAAAAGAAACGGTTTCTGTTACGAAAATTGAGTTTCCGACCCACTGTGGAGGAACTGAAGGAAAAAAAGATAATTAGATTTAACGACTACATAGAAGTGACGCAGGCGCATGATTACGACCGAAGAGCTGATAAGCCTTGGACACGGTTAACACCCAAGGACAAAGCTGCCATTCGGAAAGAATTAAACGAATTTAAAAGCTCCGAGATGGCGGTACACGAAGATAGCCGGCATTTGACTAGGTTAGCATTAAATTGCAAACAGCGATAATTTTATAAATAAAGAGTTATTACTTAATAATAAAATGATTTTAATTACAGATTCCATAGGCCTTGACAATTGCAAGGTATCCTAGAAGATATGAAAAAGCTAAATACTGTGATGGGCATAGCCGTAGAAATCAAGATTCCCACATTTGCTTGTTCACTTCGGGTTAGGCAACCCGATTCGTTTATACAGATACTGTATAGACTTGCAATCGTATAATTGTTTTTGTACATACGTGATTTTTCTATTACACAAAGTTAATTATTACTGAATTATAAATAGTAGGTGTAAATCTTATTATGTTGAAGCACAGGATCAAATGAAGTAACGGAAGTGGAAGAACCTGAAGAAGTTTATGAAGAAATAATTGTACATATTATATAGCATAAATTAGCTAGTATATTTGATTTTATTTAAATAGTTATTATTATTATAATATTCGGTCATTATTACTACTTCATCCTATTAATACATCACTGAAAGTGCAGTTAAAGCACAATTAGTGTGTCGTTAACGATTAAGAAGAAACAGGAGAAAAATAAAATAAATCTATTATAAATGTAAACAATATAATTAGATTTTTAAAATGTTTTAGATTCTTTTGTTTTTAATATTAAACTTTCGGCAATTTTATAATTGTTAATATTGTGTCATTTGTTTTAAATGAATCGTTCCGTATTATGTATTATAATACTTTTTATTATTACTACTATTATGTAAACTATTTTATTAAACCCTTTTTTATTGTTATGACTTTAGCAATTGTATTTCAGTTTTCCCATCTGGAAATCTTATTCTTATCTTTACCAGCTATGTTCAATGTACTTGCATACAAATTAAGAAAAAATAAATATTAGAAAAGTTGAATTTTATAGGTGTATAAGGTATTCTCTCTTTTCGTCAATCTGAAAAATATACACATACACACTTATGATTACAGTATTAATTTTAGTAGAAAAAGAAATATAAAAGAGACAACATACACATGCGCAGAAAATAAAAAAATACGAAAGAATAATGTAACAAATAAACCCTAACACTATTGTGAACTATTTTTTGAATTGTAAAAAAATATATATATATATATATAATAAATAAATTGAATAATATTTTATTAGAATGCAGATTGTATTTAAAACGAATGTTTTTAGGCATCTTTCTTGTAAATGCCAGTCCATTGATGACTCCAGCTTGTAAAATAGAAACTCTGCTTGGAACATGCAATATAAAAATGCTCTATGTATACTTTAACATAACTGTATTCATACTCAATCGATTTATACTGGTTTTAATAAGAAGAAATGTCTTCCAAATAAACAAGACATTAAAATATTTTGTTATTTATTATTTACCTATATTTTAATGCAGGCCATGTCTACAGGAGCTATATAGAACAGCAATACGCCTTAATCCAAAGTTATTACCCAAACTTTGTCTGGTATGACAACTGACAACTATTTTTTATCTATTATGGCTATATTATTCCAGATATACTGACTATTTATTGTATAGTACAAAATTTAACCCATACAATCCGGTACACTTGCTAGCATTATTACTTTATGATTACCTTCCTCTAACGATCAACAGCCAGTGTTCGTATATACCTTGATCGCAAATTCCCGGCGCCGACACGAAAAATTCCCGTTTTGACACTGCAATTCCCTTTTTTTGCGGCAAATACAAACTTATTAACTTTTTTTAATAAATTACTAAATTAAAATAAATGTACCGATACTATAACAGATTCATTTTAACTAAAGCAAATGAAAAACAAAATACAAAAATAATAAAAATTTAAATTTATTTTTATTGATGCAATAATAATATTTTATCCAATAATTCCTTCTAAAGCAAAACTTTTTCCCTCTAACGTTCAAAATTCCCTCTAAAAAGGGAATTTCCCTCCCATATACGAACACTGTCAACAGCTCCAGTGTTGCCAACCGGCAGGAAGTACTTTCCACTAAATGATGCTCCAAACAGCGTACAGATAAGACAAGAAACGACACTTGTTACTTTTAGCGGGTCCGCGTGCACGGTTCTGACAGCCCTATGACAGCTCTGTCAATGTGCAAAGAAAGCGCCACTGTAGTCATTATTCTGACGTTGATCTTGACGGTCCTTAGGAGTAATTATTAGATAAAATTCATCTACACGACTCAATTTTAACTCTAAAAATTCCCCCTTAAGAAATGTATCTCTTAAAGTGTCCCCTCACCTTGAAAATTTGCTCTAAATTCAGACCAAAATACCCTAAGTTGAGAACATTGAAAAGCTCTTGAAGGAATAAATTTTTATTTTACTATATATCAGGCGGGTATACAGGTGAGGGGCTGATGGGGATAATATTATCTCCTTAGCCAGCGGAACATTGTTGTAATCTTACATCCAAAGAAAATAGTCATCCTTTTTGTCCTTTTTTTGTGTAATTAGTCCTCCGTAATACCATCACTACATCTGCTATAAACTCAAGCTGTATACATGCCTACTGTACAGCCAAATTCAAAACTCATGTCTACCTAAGGTATTATTTCTTTGTATTTTTTAAATATAATATACTATAATGAGTCTCTGTGTTTGCTTAAAATATGGTCCTTGTTTCATTTCGCGCTCAAGCTATTGTAGAGTGCTGCTTCAGATATGTATACATTTAAATTAATGTATTATTCGCTCACAAAGAAATTTTAGGGAGACATGAATTTTGTATCAATGTCCATATCTACAGAGCTCGTGAGATAGCCAAGCCAAAATGGCAAGATTTCACGGCAAAAATTACCCGTAAAATGCTGCGATCTAGCGGCCACATGCAAAATTAAATAGTAAATAACGAATTCGTACATACGATGTGACATCTAGTATTGAGAAATGAACTTAAGAACGCTAAGATCGAAACATACCCAATTATTCCCTGAAAGTTTATATAAATTTATATATCTAAAGACCGTTTTACACCTAGCTATTTATTGCGCGATTTATTGGCCAATTTAAAATTGTTACGTGTACAACACGGATTTAAATTTAATTTAAAATTAAAAACTGATAAATAAGGCTTACGTGAAAAACACATCTTGTAACACGATATGAATAGGAGGATTGTGTTTGTTTGATTATGAACCGGTCGACAAATGTAAAAGATGTGTTTTAAATAACGATTTGACAATAAATTATGGGAAAAAAAACGATAATTTGTATTTCCGGTCATTATTTGCGCATTGGCTAAGATTTAGTTGCAGATAAAATCGAAATCTGCAATTTAATAACATGCCGAACAGCCGAACATGCCCTTCAAAGAATGAACCAATACGAACCATAAAATTTTATGTACCTTATAAAAAATAAACAGCGACCGTTTACCGGCAAAATAAGGTGTACCATATAATTTAAAAGTAAAAATAACAAAATCTAAAGCAATAAACAATCCAATACGTGTTCACTAGAACCTTAAAAATAAACTATTAGGCCTGCATGACAAGAACTAATATGTTGCAGAAATCTTGAAATTACAGTTCAAAATGTAATGGAGCTTATCGTTTATATACTTTTAAACATTATGTGATCATTCTTTTATGTAAGCACGCAAAACGGCATGAATTGTATTTAATTAATCGTATATCCGTCTTCTTTTATTGGAAAAGTGATGGGATCCTCTTTAATAGAATCCTTATTATATAAACAAATTCCGTTGTTTCAGTAACGCTTTCAAGGCTTATAAATAAATAAAAGAAACGTTTTTTGTAGAAATAAATGGCGTAGTGAAACAAAATCGCCAATTTATGGATGTATAATAACATGGGAGGATTTCTAGATCCATGAATATGCTTTTAGAAATAGTTTTCTTTGTGCAATCATTTTCGAAGGGTTTAATACGCATTTTTTTGCAAAAATACGTCATGGAGAAATTAATTAAACACAATTATAATAATCAATAAAAAACATATTTTATTAGTTGCTTAAATAATGATCACAATTTTCGAAAATAAAACATACTTCTAGCATAAAATTTAAATTATTTACGTATAACAGCTCACATTTTGTCTTAATAAAACAATGCTATTATAAAGTTTTATTGCCGGGCCTAATTTAATATTTAAAATATCAACAATATCCTGTTGGGTCAACATCAAAAAGGATTCTCCGTCAATTTTATGTTTCCCAAATAAAGCACCGTGATCCTTACAGCTGGGCAAGGAGCAAACAAATTCTACCACTTCGTCTTCCGTCCATTCCCTCGGATCCGAATCATTTTTAATATATTCGATTAAATATTTAGAATGTTTCTCCCAGGCTTGCTGTTGCTCCAACGTTGTAAAACCATTCGGCAAATTTAGTACCTCCTTCTTTATATACGATGAAGGCGATTCTTCTTTGAAGCATTTCTTATATTTAGGCTTCACCTTTTTCTCAATATCTTCCTCGGGCCATTCTTGCTTAGTTGGTTCTAATCTTGGCAGTTTCGGCGGGCGACCTATCCTTGGCTTTCTAATACGTGTAAAAGTTATTACTTTTTATGCAATTAAGAAATTATAAACTCACGTTTTCTCCCTTGGTTCTCTCGATACAGGAACTGCCGCTTCTAGTTGTCTATCAGGGCTTAGTAATCGATCTGGAAGTGTGTGTTCTATATCAATATTTTCTTCGGCGTAAGGACAGTGTCTCTGTGCAGAATGTGTGGCGTATTTTGGTCCTTTTGTATGTCCCTGTCCTTTACACCCTACAGTTGGACATTCCAAAAAATCATACAAATCATCTGGCGCTAAAAATTAATTATTATAAAAATAAGTCAAAAATCTTGTGTTAAATGAAAGCATACTCAAAGGAGGTTCAAGTGGATGCGCAGTTTTATGGCACCAACCTACAGGGTGTATATCAGTGCTATCATCATCCACCCAGTAACTATATCTATCAGGCCAACCGTCAAAACTTATTCTAATTTGATGATCCCTAACGTCATCGACAGTTGCAACTCTGATAACTTGAGGAACTCTCTTATCGACGCATTCCAGCCTCATGCCTCTTTTAAACCCATTCGCAGGTCGTTGTTTGAAAGCTCTCGCCGGCGCCGTAACACTCTTTGTTTCTTTAAGATAGTTCTCCCACGTAAATGTTTCTGGATTTGGATAACCTGCAAGTATTGGAAACTTATTCTTATGATTTATTATATAAATAAATACCGACCATTCGGTGGAGTAAGGTTGTGACCATATTGATCACACCAGCCAACGGGATGTATATAAGGTGATGTTGGATCAGCCCAGTAGTCGTATATGTCGTCCCAGCTATCAAAGTGAACTAATATTCTATTATCCATCATGTCAGTGATGGTTGCAACGCACACTAGTGATGTATTTTTTCTATCTACAGCTTCTAATTTCATTCCAACCCTAAATCCGTTAGGGCAAATGGCCTGGAAAATATATATTTTTTTAAGGACGATGGGTAGTAGGTATTTTATCCTGTGTAGCAATAAATTATAAATGTGTATTTGTTATTTTTTCTCAAAAGCTACCGGTTTGATTTTACTGAAATTTTGACAATATCCCTGTTATAATGTGTATGAACCACACTGTATGTGCATCGTATATGTTCTTAGAGTATTTCTTTTGTTAATCGTTTCTTGTATATATAGTATACGTTTACCTGTTTTTACAATAAAAGCGTATGTGCATTCTCCATTGAGATCTTGAGTTATTCACACCTAAATATATACCCTAAATTATTACAATTGGCGACGAGTGATTAGTGGAAGTAAATAGAAATGTCGATCGGAAAAATCAACGAATTTCAGTTAGGTCACAAGAACTGGAATACGTACATTGCACGTGTGAATCAATATTTTATAGTAAACGATATTGAAGATGATGCAAAGGTGCTTATTTTAATTACATTAGTCGGAGATGAAACCTACGAACTTATAGTTGATTTATGTGATCCGATCAAGTCTGAATTACAAACATATGAGCAGCTAGTTGAACTCGTACAAAATCATTTGGAACCGAAGCCATCGATTTATGCTGAACGTCATAAGTTCCGTTTACGGAAGCAAGAAGAAAATGAATCTATAAGTAACTACGTAGCAGCACTTAAGTCACTAGCTAAAACCTGCGAATTCAAACAAATTTGGAAGAAATTTGAGAATCAACTAGTGTATGGTTTAAGAAGTGATGTGATCAAACAAAATTATTTTCTGAGAAGGATCTGGGATATAAAGATGCAGTTAAAATTGCCACGTGTTTGGAAGCTGCAGAAAAAGAAGTTACACATTGCGAGGGAAAAGGACAGCCGGTGTACGAAGTCCGTCATATGGGTACTGCTGAGCGTCCGATGCGAGCTAATACGTCGTCGGTACAAGGTAGAAGCAAATCGGCCGTTTCGGCGAAGAAGCGCCAGCCCTCGGAGAGATGTGAATGTTGCGGTCGCTCGAACCACGTCCGTCAGAATTGTTATTTTAAGTCTGCTTTATGTTATAGTTGTGGTAAGCGAGGCCATATTAGCACTGTTTGTACTAACAAAAATAAAGGTAAGAGTAAATTTAACAATTTTAGAAACAAAAATCATTATGTAGATTCAAATCATGAAAATGTAAATACCAATGTCGGAGATAGCGATTCCGATAGTAATCTTTTTTCGCATCCATGGTTTTAATGGTAGTTGCCCACCCTTTAATGTAAAATTAAATATTGATAATATTGTTTTAACTATGGAAATAGACACGGGCTCAGCCATTTCAATTATTTCCGATTATACTTACCAAAAAATGTTTGAGAATCATAAATTAGTTCGTGAAAATATACATTTAAGGTCATACAATGGTGGAATCATTAATTGTATTGGATTTTTAAATGTTAATGTTAGTTATAGGGGTATATTATGCAATATGCTTAAATTATACGTGGTACGCAGTGGTGGTCCTCCATTAATTGGGAGAGAATGGCTAGAAAAATTAAATATTACCGTAAACCCTACTATACCGGTCAATAATATAACTACTGATAGTAGAAAAGCAATAATTAATCGGTTACAAAAAGAATATTCCGATGTTTTTTCGGATGGCATTGGTACTTTCAAAAATTACGAAGCTAAGTTATATTTAAAACAAGATGCTACCCCAGTCTTTTCAAAAGCGCGAGCGGTACCATTTTCTATAAAAAGTAAAATAGAGCAAGAATTAGATAATTTGATTAAAAGGAATATTATTTTTCCGGTAGATTTTAGTGATTGGGCTACTCCAATAGTGCCTGTAATTAAAAAAGATGGCAATATTAGAATCTGTGGTGATTATAAAATTACTTTAAATCCCAATTTAAAGATTAATAAATACCCATTGCCAAAAATTGACGATTTTTATTTGCAAATATCAGGGGAGGTAGACTTTTTTCCACAATTGATTTATCTCAAGCATACGCACAAATTCAACTGGATAACGAATCCAAGAAACTAACTACCATAAATACACATAAAGGATTATTTACTTATAATAGGTTACCGTATGGAATTGCATCAGCACCTAGTATATTTCAAAAAATTGTTGATGAAATATTTCCGGGTATTGAAGGAATAGCGGTGTTCCTTGATGATATTTTAATAAGTGGTCGTACTTTAACCGAGCATGTTGAACGACTTAGGGTAGTTCTAGACAAATTGGCACATATGGGATTAAAAATTAGATTAGATAAATGCAATTTTTTTATGGATAGGGTGACTTATTTAGGTTACGATATTGATGCGGATGGTTTACACACTAGCAAAGATAAAGTTAACGCTATAATAAATATCAAAACACCTCAAAACGTTACACAGTTAAAATCATTTCTGGGACTTGTTAATTATTACGCGAAATTTTTAGATAATCTTAGTACCAAATTACACCCTTTATATCTTTTATTAAGAAAAAATAGTAAATGGAAATGGACTAAGCAAACACAGACTGTTTTTTGATTCCGTTAAAAAACAATTAGCATCTTCCAATGTATTAGTCCACTATGATTTGAATTTGCCAGTTACTTTGTCTTGTGATGCTAGCGCATACGGTTTAGGAGCCGTAATTTCACATATTTTTCCTTCTGGTGATAGCAAACCCATTGCTTTCGCTTCAAGAACTTTAAATGATAACGAGAAAAATTATTCTCAAATAGAAAAAGAAGGACTTGCAATCATATTTGGAATTAAAAAATTTAATCAGTATCTTTTTGGACGCGAATTTACCTTAATTACTGATCACAAGCCATTAGTAACCATTTTTGGTAACAAAAAAGGTATTCCAACAATTGCGGCAAATAGGTTGCAACGTTGGGCTATTTTTTTGACAGACTATCAATACAAAATACAATATGTCAACTCTTCAGAAAATTCTAATGCTGACGCACTGTCTAGGTTGCCACTACCTGAGACTAATTCACTTAATAATGATTTAGGACATATATTCCACATTCAAGAAGGGTTACCAATTACATATAAACAAATCGCAAATGAAACAAGGAAAGATGCAATTTTGAATAAAATTGTTGGTTATTGTTTACATGGATGGCCAAATAGTAAGGCGAATTCTCATCCTGAAAACAGTTATTTGTCTAAGAAAGACCAAATACATTTACAGCACGGATGTTTACTTTGGGGCTATCGTGTTATTATACCTACCAAATTACGCGAACTTATTTTAGACGATTTACACGATTCGCATTTGGGTACTAACAAAATGAAATCGATTGCGCGATCATATTTTTGGTGGCCGTCATTAGATAGTGACATCGTGAACACTTGTGCTAAGTGCAGTACATGTAATAGTTTTAAAACGAATCCACCCAAAACTACAGTACACCCATGGCCAAGACCGAATAAGGTTTGGTCACGTTTACATATTGATTTTCTAGGGCCAATATATGGTTTGAAATTTTTTGTTGTCACTGATGCCACATCTAAATGGCTCGAGGTATTCAAAATGTCTAAAACAACTGCGTCTGACGTAATTAACATATTACGTAGATTGTTTTCAACCTTTGGCATACCTGAAACTATTGTATGTGACAATGGACCGCCTTTCACAAGTTACGATTTTAAAAATTTTCTTGCAAAGAATGGGGTACGTTTAATTTTTTCGCCACCGTATCATCCGTCTAGCAACGGTGCTGCAGAAATTAACGTTAAAACTATCAAATTAGCTATTAAAAAGGCATATAAGGACGGGAAAGACCTTGATAGAGCCTTATGTCAATTATTATTTAATTATCGTAATTCAGAACACGCTACTACTCAAGCTACGCCAGCTAAACTAATGTTTGGTCGTAATTTAAGATCAAAATTTGATTTGTTAATACCGCATACTAGCCAGATTTCTGAAAACAATACCTTTAAACAAATTGAACTAGACAAACGTAAAGAGAAGGAATTTACAGTGGGAGATAACGTTTTGGCTAAAGATTTTGCTAATTCCTCTTGGACTCCGGGAACAATAATTAGTAAGGAGGGTAATGTTCTGTATGATGTTCAAGCAGAGGAGAACAAGATGTTGCGACGTCATGCAAATCAATTAATATCAACTCCAAAAGTTGACAAACGCCGTTCTTGTCCTCTTGCTGCTTTTACCAGCTCTTGTAGTAAGGAAGGTACAGAGGAATCGAGTAATAAAGAAACAGAAGCAGTTCAAGAATCAGAAATTGATATGCCAACTACATCCGATTCCACTTTTCCTTCCAGTCGTTATAATTTAAGACCTAGGAATAAGAATTAGTTTTAAGATATTGGTTTTGTTTGTAATTAAATTTTCAAATTTGCTAAAATGTGTAAAATTTTTAAGTTCACAATTATGGAAGGGGGTGTTATAATGTTATATTTTTTATAGGGCAACAACTTAGAGAGTGGGAAAAAAATGGCTTTTCTCAAATTTAGGATTTTAATTTATATGGACAATTTATTTGCTTTAGGAACGTTCAGTAATATAGGATTTAGTACATTAGATTTAGATTACATTAAGATTGTGCTGACTGGTTTATTCAGTTTCTAGAAGAGGAAACATTTGTCGGAAGACATAATTTCTCAAGAGAGGCCAAAAAGCGCGCCATTATAATGGAAAATATATTGCCCACTCGTATTGGCGTTTCAAATCAAACTTTTCATTCAAATAGGCAAATTAACTCTCCACTATGGTTTAATGGTGCAGGAAGTATATATCTGTTTACATACGTTTGAAAAGAGTGATTTTTTTTATTCAGTTCTCACACTAAAAGAAAGGTTTATTTCATTCAAGGCAATATAGTTTACAAAGAAAATAATGAAATATTTAAAATAACTGTGGAGAAATATGTATGTATATAAGAATAATATTTATCAAGCGAATTTTATTGGTTCAAGGAGAGTTATGCAAGTTGCTGGAGCAAAGAAAACTTTTTGAGAGACCAGAACCAAACTACCAAGTGCCATAGCAATATTTTGATGCAATAAAACAAAAAGATTTCTTTCTGTTGTTGAGAATAGACCACGTTGGCCAGAGTTCCGCATAAGAAATGAAAGAAGAAGAAACGGAAAGAAATGGAGTTGACTTAGAAATATGAAATAAAAATTTTACTCTAAAAAAGTAGAAGATGATAAACTAGTATAGGAAAGTAGGTTAAGAGATGTAGCTACTACACAAAATGATTATAGCAATGTTATCCGTCAAACCCAAAAAAATAGGGATAAAGATATAAAAAAAAGGAATTTAGATATTCTTTTTGCACTTTAAGCCTTCCAATATGTCCCTCAGCCATGGGCTACGCTAACTTGGTGTAAGTATTTAAAATCTAAAAAAGAAAAATTTAACCATTGCAATTTTTTTTATCTAAGCTCAGGTTCTGTCGGCTAGACCCTATTTGCATTACTAAGAGCTTAGTAGAGTAGCAATGTATTCGGTTATGGAAGAACCACAATTAAAACTCTTAGAATTTTTATTTTAAAGAAGCTATAGCGTCTTCAGTCTTAACGTTGGTAGGTCTTAGCAACAGGTGTGTTCCTTGTCTATTATGGCTACAATGGGCTGTGGCAAGACGGTTACACTGCATGAGAAAAGAAAAAGAAGCAAAGAAAGACTTTGCTGTAACAGAATGAAAGTGAATTCTTTACTAACTAAACAAGAACATGTATCATAAGGCGGATTCTCTAATTCATGGATTATAATGTCTCTGTATACACAATTAGATATATGATGAATAAAAGAAGGCCTTATACCACATGTTTTTGCTTGGCAAGAAATCATTTATATTATATAAATAATTTAAAAACCTAGGGGGCAATGACGTTGATAACAGAATACGAAATTATTGCTAAAACTACAGTTCACTATCTATTCTTAAGTAATCTGTGATCAAACCCATATGTTTACAATTGGCCCAACACGACTTTATACAAAAGTATGCTTATGAACAAACTCAAAATCCAAAAGACTTTTCTACAACGGAATTTGGGCTGGGAATTCAAAGACCAATTTGTAACAAAGATTAGAGTCTTCTTGGTTTGACATTTATAACGTTTTTTTTACGTTCAACAAATGGTGTGATGTATGCAGTTCTGTTGCAATGTTCTCAAGAAAAATTGATAGGAAAAGAAATAAAAATAGAAACCGAAAAGGACCAAGAGGTAGTGGCAGGAGTTATTGCAAGAAGAGGAAATGAATATCATACAGTGCAATTTATTTCATTAAAGAAATATTCCAAGGAAATTGCTGAAAATATAAAGTAAATTCGTTAGATGACGACACATGACTATTTCACACTTTTAATGGAACCGCGTTAGATACAGCATAAACTCATTTTTTAAGCCAATAAAAAAAAGTCAATTTATTTTTTTCTTTCTCGCTACCTTAAAGGCGGTTTTCCACCACAGAAGCTAGTATTGAAAAAAATCAAGACCGCAACTTTTTACAATTTTTTTTTGAGATTCGAGTGTTAGGCCACTGTTTCTGAATATAAACAAAAAATAAGAAAGTTATTTTCTCCCGGAACATTAATTTGTTCTTAAATAAAAATAAAATGTAGTTCACTTGGTGAAAACAAAAGTTTTGGGATTGTTTCTGATTTATCTTTGTTTCCAAAGTTCTAAAAAAATACTAACAAAACACAAAAGTAACTAGTCCGTTTGGTGAAAAATTGCCTGAAAATACCCGAAAACTATTATTATTAATTATTTCTAATACTTACAGTGCCTAATCTGTTACTAAATAGGTGTTTAGGGGCTGCTGTTGACTTAGTTTGTTTAAGGTAATTGTTCCAATTAAAATCCTCTTGTGTGTAGTTTGGTGGTGGATGCAATGTGTGACCATATTTTTCACACCAACCAGCGGGAAATATATCCATACTGTCTGCATTTGTCCAAAAATCATAATTTTCTGGGTAACCATCAAAGTGTAATCGTATTCTATACCCAGTTACCTCAGCAACGCTTAAAACGCAAAAGTAGGAAGGATGTTGTGGATCAATTCCTTCTAATTTCATTCCAGGTCTAAACCCATTTCTCGTATATGGAAAAGGATCCTTAAACAATTTAACCGGTGCGCTTTTCGCTTTCACGTGTTCCAAATATTTCGACCAAGAGAACCCTTTTTTGCTACAATTCCACGGATAAATGAATTTATCTTGCGAGTTTTCATTAGAGTCATCACCGTCACTTGGTGTCGACTCTTTATCAACTTTTTGTATATCACAAGCGTTATCAGAATTCTTTTTAAAGTATCCTTTTTTCTTTTTTCGCCTGATTTTAACTTCCTTTTCTCTAGCAGACTTTTCTCCAGATTCCAAGCAATCATAACTGCAATACTTAGGAGTGATGAATTCGGAAATTGAACCAAAACAACCGCACGCTAAACAACGTAATTCTTCTAGATCATTCTTTTTATTCTCCTTTTCTTTAACTTTCGCTACTACTTTTTTATCAACAATTTTTTTGTACTCTTCATTGGTAAGGTATTCCAAAATACCAAACTCATTAATTTGAAATTTAAGATCACTATCAGGTAAAGTTCCAATGCCATCATCCCAAATTAATGCTTTGCTAATGTCGTAGTCATCATTCATATTAATATCACTCTTTTCTTTTATAAATCCAATCTCCATTTTGGTGTCAAATGGTTTTGGGACTCACCAGTTCCTTATCTTCTAATTTAATAACTTCAACCTGATCCAGCTTTGGAATTTTAGGTTTCGGATCACAATCAATAACTGTTGATGTTACCTCGACTTCATCATAATCTTTCCGGCACAAAAACTGTGATTTTCTTCTTCTTTCTGGTTTCTGTAACTTAACTGTCTGCGGCTGTATCAAAACACGGTCTTCAACACCAAAAGAACTACCTGTGGATATCCTTACTTCTTTAGTGTTAGCATCTGAAATTGTAGTAATTGAATTAGGTATGGGACTTATAATCAAACCGCTCTTAAGTTTTTCTTGTTTACGATCCAACGTATTTACATTTTTTTTTAATATCGAAACTGGTGGATGCTTTGGTGAAAACCGTGGAGCATCCTTGGACATCAAATTCTCACCAACGGATTTTAATCTGTCCACATCATCTGGTATTGTTACTGTGTAACTCATGTCATTTCTAGAATTTGAATCTTCTACGATAGATAATTGATAAGATTTATCTTCAGCTTTATTCTTTTCGGGACTTTCTAAGTCAATTACTTCGTTACATATCAGATTATTGTTTGGGCTGTCAGTTGTTATTGGCTTTTCATCTTCTTTACCTGTATTATCACATAACACAGTGATAGTACCATTATTTTCAGTTTGTAACTGGCCATCGGCTATTTTAAAATTGAAAACTTTGTGCTTCGGTGCCATATTTATATTGAAATTATTATTTTGTGATGGCAAAGGCATCAAAGCTATTTTTGATTGAACACTATTTGTTGTTGCAGTTATAGGAAGGCGATTTGATGTGACTTTAGGCATAGGTGCCAATACAAACTTTTGATTTGAATTACCAATTGAGTTGGTATTGGATAAAATTTGCATATTTTCACTCTTCAACTTTGTTAAACCAACCCTGTTTGTTGTACTTATATTTTGCTCTTGCGGTTTAGAAAATGGTTTAATCATGGTGAAGTAAGCACCTTGTACACTAACTGGTGTCTTTTGTAAAACTAACTGCTGAGGCTTCGTTAATATAACACTCTGATTATTTTGCATTGTCATATTTGTTGGCAACGTTAAGCCTTGAGATAATTTATTGCTACTGCCACTGAAGGAATTAATGTTCGAATTTAAATTCGATATTTGTAACTGAGGAATAGTATTAACAATTATATTATTTGGGTTCGTTTTGGTCATTGAAATTTGAGTTTGAGGCAACTTTGATGGTGTTTGAATATATACAACAGGCATTACTGAATGCTTCGACTGAATTGGTTGCAGCATTGGCGTATTTTGTGTTTGTGTGGATAAAAGTGGTTGCAAATGTAACGAAGACGATGTCACTTGGGTTGTTATTGAAATATCAATAGTATTATTAGCAACAGGACATTTGTTGACCTCCAAACTTGTTCCTTGTTCATTCTGTAACTTTTCTGGGATAACTGGTGTACTTGGAGTGGTTGAAATGGATGATGCCATTTCTGTAAAATTTAATGAGTTACCACATGGTATTTAAAATGCACTATATGCATATATAGGTATAGAGATATATATACATATTATATATAGTAGTTAAAGAGTTTGTGAGTAATTTGTAATGTTAGGATTACTCTAGTTCTAATCATGGCAATATAAGTAATTATAGAAAACAAAAATAAAAATACAATTTCAAATAGCATATCTTCGCATAAAATGCAAATACAAAATTTAAAAAACATAAAATAATAGCTAGCAACCCATTACATGACGGTTGTGAATTTTGTCGACAGAAAGTTATAAATACGGAGATTGCGGACAAAAGTATCGAACAAATTCTATAAAAGTATGTAAATAAAACAAAAATGTATCGATATTTACCTTTAGTTTATGCGAAAGCGGTCAATTTTCTACATAAACTTAAATTTTACAAGATCACTAAAAGTAACACACAACATCAAATATCTATGTACTACGGGGCATGCGCTCTTTGATGAATAATATGCGGGGCAAGGAATATCAGCCATCCAAATGGCTGGCACGAGATTTCGCGCTTTTGGTTTTGTATTTTAGCAACTGAAGCCCAAATGAATTTTGTGCAAATAACTTCTTTGAATAAATAATAGACATCAAACAAATTAATTTCGTGTTTATTATAGAAATAAGTTATGTCTGTTACGCAACATACCTATGATTGATAACACAACCAATAGGTAGTTTATTTATATTTTTATATATGTATGAACCTACTACCGGTACACAAAGAAAAGAAAGATACTACGGTGATACTACCTTATGCTACACCCGTTCCCACATATTACTTTAAAGCAACTTGCTCGAGTCTACGCTGACATAAATTTATTTTAATTTTATTAAATAACAGTAGCAAATTCGTAATTGCAAATTGATGTAAATTCTTAAATTATGTAAAGTATAGGTATAACACTGACAACCCAGTTTATTTACAGAATCGGTACCAGATAATATTTAAATATGTTGTGCATATGTATTATCTAAAGATTCTAAAGTATAGGTACATTAAATATTTATTCTACACATATATTGCGGTTATTCCTAACAACAAAATTACTTTTCGCCGTTCTAGATAAAAATGTTTTTTTGTTCGTAAAAAAAGGAAATTTGAAGGAGAACATCGTGTTTGCTTTTCAAATAAATTAGAATAACTTGTTGGAAATTATTAGGACGACATTACATAAAATATTTTCACTTCGTAAATACGCTGATAAATTAGTTTGTACTGGTTATAGATGAGGGAAGTTAAAGTTATATCAAAAGTAATGAATAATTAGGTAAGAACAATACATATTTTAAGGAATAATTAAAAAAAACTCACCTTTCTATATCCAAATAAAAACGCGCATGTGCCGCAATAAACTGAAAACAGCTGGATCTTGACTTCCCCCACCAACATCTAACTACACATTTGACATTCGTCTTGTTTTGCTTGTCTACTTTCATCTTCGATATTAAATAGAGTTTGCGTACTAAAATGATTGTTTAGATAAAATGTCTACCTTTATTATTCATATTATATAAACAATTTTGTCCTTATATATGTGCTAACCACAAGAAACGTAAGTTATGCTTATTTTTACGTCTGTAAAAATTAATTCCAACTTGCCATGTTTTTTATACATATGTCGGGTTTCTTCTTTGGTAATTCTAGGTAAATACTACGAAAATGGGTGGCGCGGTAAGTACTGGGCAGGATAATGACGATTTGATCGACAATTTACTCCAAGCGAATTATATTCGTTCTTCGACTGTTGAGAGAGTCTTTCGAGCTGTAGATCGAGCTGATTATTTTTTACCTGAAGCTAGAGGTAATGCGTACAAGGACTTGGCATGGAAGAGTGGCTCTCTACATTTGTCTGCTCCGTGTATATATAGTGAAGTTATGGAAGGTTTATGTCTCTCTGCCGGTCTTAGTTTCTTAAATTTGGGATCTGGCACTGGTTATTTGAGCACTATGGTTCGTCTAATATTAGGTAGTAATGGCGTAAATCACGGTGTTGAAATTCATGGGGAAGTTATTCAATATGCTAACAAGAAATTAGAAGAATTTAAGAAATATTCCGGGGCAATTGACGAGTTTGATTTTTCAGAGCCGAAGTTTATTCAAGGTGATCACTTATAAAGGGTATTAAAACTATTTTTACTTCATCGCTTGGGTTTTAGGAAATTGCTTGTGCCTTACAACAGATCGTCAGTATGATAGAGTATATTGTGGAGCAACCTGCCCTGAACACTATGAGAGTTATATGAAAAACTTATTGCGTGTGGGTGGCATTCTTGTAATGCCCTTAAACGATCATTTAATGCAAATAAAACGTACTTCAGATTGTGACGTGGAGGACCATTCCTTGTTACCTTGTATCATTTGCAACATGATTCACCCAGTGAAGAATAAACAAGAAATTGTTGAATTACGTAAGTTTTTTCGTTAAATTAATTTGATAAAAAATAATAAACACCTATAGATTTTGTTCTTACTGATATTAACATTATATAATAACCCATTTTTAAAAAATTGATAAGTAAAATCATATGCTTAAAATTTGTTCTGATGATTCGATTAACTGGAGTAAAGGAATTAACTTATGTGGTTTTTAAATACCCAATAAGATGTAAACAAACATAAAACGCATGACTAAATATTGTGGTTTGTTTATATTTAGATACAATGTTTACATCGGTTGGCGGGATAGGAGAGCAATGTTGCTGTTTCATCAGCAAAAAATACACATATCTTCGCTCAGATAAGATATCATTAATTAACATATTCCGCACCGTTTCACGATAAAATATTTGCCATGATTGCTTTTGTCAATTTTCATAATGAAATGAAAAAAGCAAAGAGAATCATTAGAAAACTTGGTTTTCGATTTTACGCAATATCTACGTTAGATATAAAGGACGATTATTTTTAATACATATACTGTAATGACCTTCAGCGTGGGCAGCAATTATTATGTAAATATAGTTTTGTAAGCTGCCCAAAACGCTCTGTGGTTAAGTTTATGGATATAAAAAAAATAGGGCGAAATTTTTAACAAACTGCCTAACAAAAAAAGTCAGAATCTGAACCACAACTATTCCAAGTGACATTTTACATCACCATGCTTCATAAAAATTGCAAATAAGTAACTGTACATAGTAAAGAGTTACTTAGTTATCTATTCCGTTTTTCTTTTAATTACAAATAACATGATGTGTATAGGTATATCTTTTAAACAAAGTTTTATGTTTACCGAAAAAAAATTACTCTTGTTTGTAAATCCTTCATTATGTATACATTTTATAAATTGGTAAACAACATCATTAGCTGTATTCGTTTTACACCTTTGGTTAGTTCACTATGGTTAAAATGAACAAACTCGAACAAATCAAAAACCTAAAGTTACCGAACCAATAAAATTAAAAAAAAAATGAATGAACCAATTGACACAGTTTAAAGGTTAATTCCTATGTTGATTCATTTGAGCTGATGAAATAACCTAGATTTCATCTTGAAAGGAAGTGATTTGGTCACTATATTAAAAAAAAAAACCGGATTGTTTTTATTTATAATAATCATCAAAATATAGTAATAATAATACGTTTATTGTATAACAAAGACAACACACATTTACAGGACAATGCCAAAACAAATGTACAGTGCACAATCAACCAATAATAAATAGATTCACTTAAGATGAATCCTAGTCTAAAATGAATAAAGAAACCTAATTAGGAACTATGTAGATAACGTTAACAAAAGAGATATTTGACATATTCTTTGTACCCTCTCCTAATTTAAATCTAGGCTTTCGTTGCCTCGGTTTCATTAATAATTTGCTCCTACTAAATCCATTTTACCCTACATTCATAGCTTTTTGTGATCGCATAAAAAATTCTATTTTATTTATAATTACGCTATTTAACGCGTATCTGATAATCGATAATAGATTAACAGGCCTACAACTACTTGTCATATCAATTTTCCCAATTTTAGTAATAATCTTAACTAATTGACCTTTCTAGCAAGCCGGAAAATTGCCTCTACCTAAACATTTATTAAAAAGTTTCGACTCCTGGCCTAGAACAAAATATGTATGTATTAGCGTTTTATATTCCCTATATTTTAATCTGTATACGGTTTCACGATTGCGCTTAACTTCCGTGTCATTATTATTCCTTAACCTAGTTAGTTCGGAGGTCCACCACGGTACCAGATTCCTAAAACTAAAGGCATCGACTGTCGCGCAATCCAAACAACCCCATCATTAAATTTACTTACTATATTTTTAATATCTCTATCTAACATACTGGTGTTTAATCCCTATCTAAATCAGTGGCCTCTCTAATAACTTCCGTAATTTTACAGCAAAAACTCAACCTTGAACTAATACTCTGGCCCTTATAATTTTTATTAAATACATATTTCTGTATATTTATGGTTTCAAGCAGTTTTCTCATTTAATAAAGGCCAATGATTAATTAAACCCTACGTGTTTCTATTCGCAAAGTATTATACATGTCCGCAAAACTATTACGGCTATGCCTTACAAAAATCCACTCATCATTGTTATTTAAAACAATTAGATCTTTGTCATTAATTAATCTCTGAAACCTGCCCACGCTGACCCTTTATCGGACCCCATTACTGATGTTATGCTTATTATTATCAAACTCCCCTGCATGTCTTTATTCTGAAGGAATATAGCGACATATCCCAGTAAATTTTAATTCTCTTGAATTTTGAACTTCAACCATAATAATAATTGCATTACTTTTATCCTTTAATAATAATCCCTTCCCAATTTCCCAATTCATTATAGATAAGTACAATAGCTACTCTAATTGGATTATTATCGTCCTCTATATAAAACGTCCGCGGTAATCCCCAAACTATCCATTTAAAAACATAGGACTCCTGAATAAACGCCATTATAATATTATCCCCAACAAGTTTTCTGGCTCCATTGCATGTCGCTCATCTCTCTCTTCCCAAGTTGATTTGTATACATTTAATATCTTCAGTACCCCTCACATGATTAATACAACAAGTGTTATTAATCATTATAATTATGCGTTTTTTTTTATCTCCATCAATGACTAATGACAATGCACTCCATCAAAGATTTCCGATACAATTTTACAAGTTTGATCCAATTTAACGATTAGCGCATGTGCATAAAAGTTTAATGATTTCGGGGATTTGATTGATTCAAGTTTTACAATTTGTTGTTTTTTTTTGACTGGACAATATATAAATATTTTGAAATTTATATTAAACACCAGCAAAAATAAATTAATAATTAATATCATAGTTAATTTACTGGATGCTCTATCTTGAAAATTTGATTGGTAAAAAAAGTCGTTTTAGTTGACCAATGTAGTGTATTTTACACCAATTTACAACATTTACTACTTGCCACGTTTCGGCAAACCCTTGCCTTTATTAAGCTATAAAAAGAGACATTAATATACAATCTTTTATATGATATCAAAAATTTTTAGTTTCTTTAGCAATTATTAATTACCTAATTAAATATGTAAGTTAAAGTCAAAATATATAGAATCATCAACGTAAAAACTGTATATAATACATTAAATTAAATTAATGAATATTGGGGATTTGATGATGTTCTTATACATTAATACACATATTAATGAAGATCTGATGTATTTGCTACATGATTGTAATTTTCATTCATTAAAAAAAAATTAAGTCAGCTAAATCTGGTGTCTTGCCTTTTGGCATTAAAACTTATTGTGAAGTAATTAATAATAATTTGAATTTAAGTATAAATGATGACACCTGGCCGTTGGTTCATATTAAATGTATTTTACGGTTGCATATACTGTACACATGTAACTTTGAGATTCAGGCAATACTTCAATTCCTCATAAGATCTTTTTGTATGAAAGTATACTTCAACAGAGATTTTTTAACCAAAAATTTAGAATGTTAGCTGAGATACTTGTATATTATTAGTTATCT
Organism: Protaetia brevitarsis; assembly: GCA_004143645.1. Taxonomy (NCBI): domain Eukaryota; kingdom Metazoa; phylum Arthropoda; class Insecta; order Coleoptera; family Scarabaeidae; genus Protaetia; species Protaetia brevitarsis. The sequence goes on from RXPK01003308.1 coordinate 97,082, forward strand.
CCATGTTCTTTTGTATCTATGAGTTTAGTACAGTACAGGTGCATGTCCTATTAGCCACAATTTCTAGCGTTATTTGAGTTTACACATTAGAATGCGTGCAGATGTGGCTAAGCTATTTTTTTTTAGATATTTAGTTTTTGCCCGTTTAAATATTTGATAACATATTTTTATAACTAATTATTCTTTTGGTGTTACTAACTTATTATCTGATGTTAGGAGTGTAAGGTTAGATACCTAACAGATCTGCGAAGCTATCCTTTTCTTTTTTTTGTTATTTGAATTAAATAAGTAAATAATCTCAATCCATATTCCTCCTCACATTCTTTAATATTTTGCTAGTTGGATATCTGGTGTTGCACCTACAAAGATAAATACTACAGAATATTGTGAATTAAAAATAAACACTGGGGATATCAGTAAACCCCAAAAGCATTGAATGCATTCTAAAACCAGCCCTGATTGTGCTTTGGGATTTATTGAATACATGCCCAAACCAGTCTTCATTATATTTTGGAGTTACTCTACAGCTTATTTATAGACCATTTGGATTTAGTCCAAGAAATCACAAAGACTGCCAATAAGAGATTCTTAAAACAAGCGGATCTGTATTGCAACAGTAAGACAGGTCACACTGAGGATATCAGTAAACCCAAAAGCATTGAATGCATTCTAAAACCAGTCCTCATTGTGCTTTGGGATTTCTTGAATGCATGTCTAAACCAGTTTTTATTATATTTTGGAGGTTACTCTACAGTTTATTTATAGACTGTTTGGGATTTAGTCTATAAATAAACTGTAGAGTAAACCCCAAAACATAATGAAGACTAATTTGGACGTGCATTCAAGAAATCCCAAGATACAATGAGGGCTGGTTTTGGAATGCATTCAAGAACTAAATAGCTTTTGGGGTTTACTGATATCTTCAATGTCACCTGTCTTACTATTGCAATACAGATCCGCTTTGTATTTCTTAGACTAAATCCCAAATAGTCTATTAATAAACTGTAGAGTAAATCCCAAAATATAATGAAGACTGCTTTGGGGCATGCATTCAAGAGCTGAATAGTTTGGCAGACCGTCATAAAGCCAGTTTATGGTAGGTGGTGGAATATTCAAGAAGGAAGAAGAGAAAACCGATGAGTTAGCAAACAAGCGATCATCGATTCATTTAGAAACACCACAAACATATAAACACTGAGACGCGCTTTCGGATGCACGCAGTGAATGAAAAACGCTTCCTCAATCTTGTATGTGGCAAATTGACGTATAAACGCTGAAATAGACCAGCAATAAGAGTACTCTTTCATGTTGTGCGCTGTCGAAAAGAGTAAATGTCATTTTTTGGCACATCAAGGTTTTTGATTTTTTTTAAATTTCTTCTTTTTCTAATATGGCTGCGCTAATATAAATAAACAGTTTATATTTCTGTTTCAAATCAATTATTTTACAAATGTAACGTTTCGGCATTCTTATACTTTATCTCAAACATCTTTAAGTTGAAGTAATATGTTTGAAAAAGGTATTAAGTTTTGAATTATAATTGTCGTATGCTGACACATCCTGAGAAAAAAAAAAACATGAACCAATTGAAATTTAAAGCTTTGCGCTAAAAAATAGTCGTTCTGGTATGTTCATATATTATATTGAGTTCTTTTAATTATTTCTAAAACGTAATTTTAACTCAAAAAAGATGGCGATTACGCGCGATCGTTTAAAATTTGCTACCGGTCAGGTTGACATGTTTATCACAGCTGTTATTCGCTTGGATGTATATTTATAGGTTACAAAATAGGTTACAAAAACCTCGCGGTAATCACCTTCCGTGATTACCGCCAAGCACAAAAATTAAAATTTTGGTTAAAAAATTATATGTATGCTTTATTTACGATAAAATTAAGAGAAAAATACAAAAGGACAATAACAATTTTCATTTTTTACATGAAAAATAATGGTTTGTTTTTGATACACTTGGCAATTAATGGGTTAGCTCTCGAAATATACTGGGTGAGTTTTTTATCTTGAAACAACGGAATATCTCTAAAACACTGCATCAAATCAAAAAAAGATCTTAATAAGATTTGTTATAATCAGGGTTGAAATTTCGGTCCACTTTGAATAACAGTGCTACGAAAATTTATTGCTGCGAGTGTCCAGAGCCGCGTCACAAGCTGGGCGGAGTTAGCGTGCGTAGTTGGAGCGCGTATTCACCACTTTACTCTCAGACTTCGTTGCAGTATTATGCATCCCATACGTATAATGCACTGCCATGAACTACAGTCTCATTAGGTTAGCGTAAACATGCATGTAAAATCGATGCAATGAAAATAAATATAAAATTAAGTGTTTGTCACATACAAGTTATATTACAATTTCTTTGTTGTCTAGAAGGAAAACCGTATGAAACTCAGTGTAGTATATATCTATAAATGATTAACGAATATTATAATTTGAAGGAACTATTAGGTACATTCTTAAATTTTTAAACAAAAATTTTCGTCGATTATCGCGCAGTAATGTTTTTGTATTGCCTCCTCTATCCTCTAAAATGTAAACCAAAAATAGAATTTCTACCTTCAAGATATAAAATAAAAAAGGAAATCGCAAGTAAAAAATGAAAGCAAAAAACAATGCTAAAGTACACTCAGAAAATGTAATAAAAACCACTGTTTATTTCAGGTGGGTAAGTTTTAAAAAAAAATATTTTCTTAATAAAATTTAAACTTTGAATAGGAATTAGAAATAGGAGGGGAGGGGGGATCGAGTTTGGCACCATTCAGAGAGCCTCCTATATTACAACAAATCTTATTAAGATCTTTTTTTGATTTGATGCAGTGTTTTAGAGATATTCCGTTGTCTCAAGATAAAAAACTCACTCTGTATAAGTAATGAACAGCAAATTAATAGACAACTAGAAGTAATATCCGGCATAAATATTAACATATAGATAATAAAAGATATAAATATGTAAACATCAGATATAACAACTTAAGTAAATCATTCCAGTAAGCAAATAATTGTGGATGGAATTTAATACGAGAAAGTACTCCTGTACCTAATTTGTAGGGGAAAAAGAATATGAATGAATAATAATGAATAAATAAATAATGCATGTAAAATGAAAACAGGGATACTCAGACAGAGGCGTCTCCTTCACTGGAACGCTGTTTTTAGGTTTAGCCTTGAAATATGAAATTCGTTTGGTAAAAATTAAATAATGTTCATGTACTAATTTAATAAAAAGCTTGGTTTTATTAACTTATCAGCGTTTATAGTACTGAATGACGATGATAATTTAAATAAATCCAATATTGTTTTCATAATGAAAAAAGTAAATGTTGATAATAAAGTTGATATTTTCAAGCAAAATTATATTGACCACTTTTTGTCAGGTTGTAAGTTATAACCGTTATAACAACAATTTTCATACTTGCTTCTATGCGGTTTATGTAGTTAAATTCTTCCGAATAGTAAATCATAAAATATTTATCTTACAAATGTTTCGTTTGTGTGCATCAGCGGCGACTGGTGCTTACGTTTTACAAGGGCCATTACAATAATCTAATTTCTTCGTATAAGTTCGTAACATGTTCGTATTTCGGACGATAGCATACGAACATCAATAATTGTATTGACTCCGTCTGTCACGTATGCACCAGCCGCTACTGGTGTGCATATTTTCTTATACGGGGTTAGGCAAATGTGTGGGAACACCTGATTTCTGGTTAAATTAAGGGTTCTATTAAAAAATAACCTTAAGAAAAGTTTTTTTTTAGTATTTTTATACTACTCTGTGACATACTTTGATTTCTAACAACTTTCACATGTTGCGAGATATGACGTCATCGATAGTATTTTTTAAATGGATCACCCTGTATCTTTTCACATTTTCGGATAGACACTTCTTCAAGATATACGGTGTGGTGGGTGTGCGGCTTGAGATATTAAAATCAAGCGTTGGCTATTAAATCGTTTTTGGTCAGGATATATTGATAAGAATATTCGTATTTTTATGTTGCCATAAATTATTTGCATTGCTCAGTTTTTTTTTTTTGCGAGGGAGGGGAAAAATCTTCAGGAAGACACTCGGTGGCCCGTGTCACCGAGTAGTGTCAGATTTCTACCGGCTAAAAAAACCCCTCTTGGAGATAGTTTCTGCACCCTTGAAACCGCGTTTGCATTATTTCAAAGGTGTTCTACAGATGGTCGGGCTGTCTCCTCTGTCCGTGTCTTTTTTTCTCTCCCAATATTTCACGTGCCATATTTTCCGCGGCCATCCAATTTTCCTCGTCTATAAGCATTTTGTTGAATAGATTGTCCGGTATTATTACTCCCATTTGTTGTTCTACTTTCCTTCTTTTGGGCATTCCATCTTGGGCACTCGAAGAATGTGTGCTCTGCGGTGTCTACCCTCCCACAGTAGACACACGCATCCGACTCCGCCAATTTGAATCGTTTTGGGCAAGACTGGAAATTTCCGTGTCCACACAGTAGCTGGGACAGGTGGTAGTCTACGTCGTCATGCTTTCTTACTATCCAGGGTCTGATATCGCGGATAAGTAGTTTGGTCCATGCGGCGAAACCATCTTGCAGCTGCTATCTATTCTGCCATTTGTTGGTTAGTTCTAGCATCATTTATTTCTTTGCCGCTACTCCCTCCTTCTCCACCGCTTTCCTGTATTCCACTAACAGATCTATCGGGGGTATTCGCGTCACAACCAAGAGTGTACTCGTGGCCGCTGTTCTGTAGGTCGTCACTATAAGTATGGCAGTTCTACGCTGCACCCTCTCCAGGGTTTGCTTGTGCACCTCTGGTTTTACTGCTCTTCCCCATAAGCGCCGTATAAGACGATAGAGTCGGCCACCGAGCTTAGTATCCTCCTACTCCGTTCTTTAGGGCCTCCGGTATTTGGCATGAGTCGACCAACGGTTGATAGTGCTTTACACGCTCTTTTCCGCCGTTCTCTTTACATGCGTTGCACGCCTAGGTTTCTGCGACACTAGTCTCCAAAGTACACTCTCAAGTACCTCAGCGTCCCCTGATCCTCTATAACTGTATCGTCGAGGTTAATTTTCATTCTTTTTCTACCCCCGCCAATAGAACCGCCTCCGTTTTTTGTGGAGCCAGCCTTAGTTGTTTTCTTTCCATCCACTGATTGATGTCGTGGAGAGTATATTACCACTATGCCAAGGTCGTCTGCATAGCCGATAAGGTGTATGCCGGCCTGCACTTCCATTCTGAGGACGTCGTCGTAGTAAATATTCCAGAGTAGCAGTCCCATAAGCGAGCCTTGAGAACGCCCACACGAAATCCCCATCACACTCTTCTCTCCTATCTTCAAGGACCTTTGCTCCAGGTAGCTATCTAGCATATTTTACAGATATGGTGCGATTCTCATTTCCTTCAGCTTTTCGAGGATTCCCTCGCATGGAGTCGAATTAAAAGCGTTTTCTACGTCAACAGTAATCAGTGCACATAGCTTCCTTGAGCTGTACGGCCCCTCATACGCCTCTTCTGCTAACTCCATAACTCTTCTCAGCGCCGTTATGGTGGATCTTGCTTGCCTAAATCCGTGTTGTTCATCCGCCAGGCCGCCAATCCTGTCCACTTCTTCAACCTTTCGACAAGAAGTCGTTCGAGAAGTTTTCCCATGGTGTTGAGTAGGCATATGGGTCTATATTTCTTTGCCTGCTATTCTGGCGTCGGCTGTTTCTCTCGCTGCTTTCCATGGTTTCGGGAATTCCCCTGATATCAGAATTTATTCATGACTGCCAGACATTCTTAAGGGTACTCTACTACTACGGCTTTGACACTTCCGGGGGTATACCGTCCGGTCCTGGGGCCTTTCTCAATGTGACTTTACTAACATAAGTGCTAGTGTCATTTCCCCCTGTGTAAATAGCGGTATAACCTTGGGATCGATCTTTGGTCTGCTCCTTATCTTTAAAGTGCGAGTTGGGAATAATGTCTAAGCATTACTCAGTATTACCTTAACTATCTCTAGTGTACCTTGTCTCTGGTATTACCAGTACCAGTTACTGACAGTCATAGTCAATACTGATAGGTAGTTTACGTATACTAAAATAGTTGTTCATTATGGGTGAAGTAACAGAAGATAAAAGAATTAGTATAAATAAGTTCATCATTCATTCATAAAATGAAGATGATCATCATAGAAGGGTGCTGTTTTGTCAGGAAATGGTGGACAAGATTGATCGTAATGGAATTAAAGATGTTAATAGCCATACCCACCAAGCTGTATATCATTGTAATTCTTGGAAAAGTGTCTATTCGAAAATGTGAAAAGATAGAGGCTGATCCATTTAAAAAAAGTACTGATGACGTCATACCTCGAAACATGTGATAGTTGCTGGAAATGTACGTATGTACAACAATGTATGTTACAGACTAGAATACAAAATACTACGAAAAAATTTCTTAAGGTTATTTTTTAATAGAACTCATAATTTAGCCAAGAATCAGGTGTTCCCACACATTTGCCTGACCCTGTATATTTGCAACAAATGTAATTCGCTTTAATCGAACTTAAGTACTGTTAGGACCCTCATCATATTTAAATTTTTGGGTGTTATTAGTTAGTATAGTACATTTAGTAATTTCAACGTTAGAGCATAAAGTAATCTATTAATTTATAATGCATTAATAATTATTTTAATACTTGTCGGTTACTACTACTAGTTAGTTACTAGTTACTTACTAATAAACTAATACTCATTGTGGGAAATTTAGATTTATTAGGGGATCGATCGCCATATAGGTAAACCTTAAATCAGGCAATAGTTACGATTCATACTGAGAGAGGGAGAATTGGGTGGGACATTGGAAATTTTGACATTTGAAATGTTATTAAAATTTACTAAAAAAACCTTGTAAGGTATGGAAAATCAGTAGATCTAAAAACTTTGACGTGATCAACAGTATGCCAGCAATTTGCCAGTTTTTAATGTAATTCATTTTTACCTTATTTAACCTATTAAAAAAGAAATGAATTCGAGTCGGAGTCGAGAATTGTTTCTATGAACTGATTTTAATCATTTAAACTACGGGAACAAGTTCAAATCAAAACAAAGTCCGTTGAAAATCGTATATGTTGATATACACATTTTATCAATTGCCAAAAAATAAGTGCGCACTTTCGTCCAGCCTTGACATTGCAAAGAATTCCATTGTTCACATATTATCGAAATATTTCTATATAGAATCCCATTGTGCATTAGTTCGATAAATGTAGCAGATGCTTTCCTTATGTATAGAGAGGTATATATAACTTCTTATATTTGCATTTGTAATGTAGGTCAGTAAATAACCTTGCGTTTTTTTAGACTTACAGTGCCGTGCGTGTTACTAGTAGAGGATATTCTAAAAAAAAGTCAAGACTGGATGTAGGTTTCCAAAATGTGACTGTCATGATTCTGTAGAAATGATAAAAAAATTACTAATCCGATTTTGCGATTTCATTTAATAATTATTGATTTATGGATGTTCGTTATCGATTATATTTTTAATATAGCCTGAAAATACATATATGCACAACGTAGTAGTACTTCTAAGTAATTGCCGTGTAATTTCCTGGTAATACTTTATCTAATTACGATATTGTTTTCATAGATTTGGGAAAAAGATAAAAGTCAGTGCTTTTCCGGTGCGATAATGTATATAAATTGCAATTTGTAGACTAAAACCCGTTCTATGAATTCCTATAATATATAATTCTATCCAGAAGAATTCTAGGGTTCATAAAAATAGAACGCGTTCTAATTTGAAAATTACACATCTAACGTTGAAAATATTTTTTGGTTTATATTATCCATAATTTTATGCTAAATCGAGCTTTAGACCCGTTTGACATATAACAACCATTTATGATGTGGTAATGCACAAAATAATAATAACTTTAATAAGTTCCTGAATTTTATTATTTAGTATGAACTCATATCGAGTTCTCAACCATTCAATTTTTTTTAGATGATCTTTCAAGTGGGGTAATATTCTAAATTCTTTGTCCTATTAGCCTAGCTGAAACATATTGCGATATAAAAATAATGGCCGAGTGGTCTGAAACACCTTGTATACAGTGATTCATTAAGAATGGCCATCGACCATACATCCGTAACGGTTTGTCCTAGAGCTTAGAGAATGACAAAATATATGCTACTGTGTCTGGTAATGAAAACACCCTTTGAATATTTTTAAATTTTTGAATCCCGCAAGATGGCGTAATTTGGTCTCAATTTACATTTACCATTTTTCTAATAATTTCCTATTAGCTGGTCCATTGGTCCAGGTTGGTGAAAAATAAATATAAAATAAGCGACACACAATTGTCTATGCATAAGTTTAGTTCATGACATTTAGAGATTACACCCATTATAAAGTGGTAGGGGAAACATGCTTTTCATCTCACATAAGTGTTTGCAACTTTAGTGAATTTCAGCCGATTTTCAAAAAATAAGACTTGTGAAGAATATCGAATAGGAGAAGAGAGTAAATAATGTAGTTTGCCTAATTGCCATGAATGGAAACTAGATGGCGTTATCTGTTAGTTTGTGCTATTTATGCGATTCTCT
>RXPK01003309.1:0-30654 GCA_004143645.1 Protaetia brevitarsis
ACTACAGATCGAAAGGTACTTAAATAAGAGACAGTATTTTTTTTATCGGCGATCGCACGATTTTGGGGTACAGCCCCCTCCCAAAGTTTGGACGATTTTTCAATTTTTGGCAAATATTTCCTAAATTATAACAGATATTAAATTTTCTTCTTAACATAATTTGCAGCATATTGCATGGCCCATAGGGTGGCGTCGTCCGTAATTCGCAAAAAGTTAATAACGGGGGACAGGGTCACCCCGTACCCCCATTTTTTTACATTTTTTCTTTTCCTTATTCATGCAACAAAAAGGGCCGATTTTACATAGATACGATGATGGTATAACAAGTTTAGAAAATTCAATAATGTAAAAAATAGAAAAAATAATAACAAAAGCTTCAAAAATAATAAACTTGTCTAATTGATATTAAAATCAAAATGAACTATAACAGAAATAATATTTTATCCATAACATAATTTCCAGCATAATACATGGTCTCAAGGTAGATTATCTTCATAAAAAGCTAATGACTGGGGACGGGGTACCCATACCCCCGCATTTTTTAAATAATTAGTTTATTCATTATTCATCCAAAAAAAGATGCGCTTTATAATAGAAAAACGAGTGATGTATATAAGTATTTAGAAAACATTAATAATAGTAATAAAATCAAATAAATATATGTACGTGTCTATTGTGATGAAGTTGATATGCACGCACAGTATCTACGCATACGTGAGTTTAATTAATTATTCAGTCACTTCAGATAATAATTGGGAATTTGCATTATAAATTTAACGCGATGAAGGGATCTGCGTGATTAATCATATTACTATATTGGATAAAAAATAATCCCCGAATGCATAGTAATATAACCACGAACGTTTAAGTGGTCACGTCTGCATTTGGAAATAGTATATAAGACGAGTATTCCAAATGAGAACATTAGAAGTCGTTTTTTCGTGCAGTGTAGGTCAGTAACCTATAGTTTCGCAACAATGGCGTCGTAAATATAGCAAATGTGTTGAACATGTTACTTGCAACGTTTCAAGTTACTAACATCCGCAATAATTCCTTTGACACCGCAAGAAAGTGAGAGTTGCACTGATGCCCTGAAAAATATGAATTGTATCTGCTCAAACAAACGCCATGTTTGCATTTGCCATTAAATTGCAATCCCGAACCCATAATCAGTTTTCTTCCCCAAGATTTTTCGACGTATCAAGTACTCGTGTATAAGAGTAGATACGTTGAGGAAAGACCTGGCACCTTTTTAAAATCGCTGTAGAGTTTGTTTTAACAAACATGCGCAGTCTACACCTTGTGAGTAGTATTTCACATAAACCAGTATTTGTGCGGTGTTCATGGTGCAAACAAAATCTGTGTTTTAAACACTTTTACACAGACTATCGCTACTTACATAGCTTAATTACTGTATGTATATTAATATGGTCGCTATTGCAATACATATATACCAATAATCGAATATACAGTATGTCATGTATTTAAACATTTATAAGCATTATTAATGTTTTTCTAATTCTGTTCTATTGTTTCCGAAATGTTATAATCGTTACAAACACATTAGTTATATTTATGCTTCCATTGAATACTTATATTGTACACCTACAATGCACGAAAAACTTGAAATAAATTAAAAAAATATATAGTTATGTATTATTAATCCTTTGTCCTCTGTAGCAAATTGTTCATATATACGCGCACTAAAGGATTGTGGTATCTAAGAATGAATAACATTTTATTAAGGAAATATATAAAACGCAGTCACTAACTGCCAGTTGATAAAACGATTTATATTGCTACCACCGATAAAAGTTTCGTATAGTATAATAGTTTAAGTTAGTAGGCCATAGAAAAGTTTGACCATAGCTTGTCGAGTAGATACAATTCCTAAATTAAGAAAATATTTAAGTAAGGAGAGCAGCGGAAGTACACGAAAACTAATAATTGTTGTTAATGTACTATATTATTATTATTACATTATTTTTATGATTAATCCTCCAAAATTTATTACCATTGTTTTGCTATGTAAAAGCGATCTTTTTTTGATGAATAAATGAATAAACTTATTATTAAAAAATGCGGGGTATGGGGTACCCCGTACCCCGTTATTAACTTTTTATGAAGATATCTACCTTGAGACGCAGTATTATGCTGGAAATTATGTTATGGATAAAAAACTTATTTCTGTTATAGTTCATTTGATTCATATCATAGACAAGGTTTTTATTTTGAAGCTTTATTATTATTTTTCTATTTTTTTACAATTAGTAATTTTCTAAACTTGTATACATCATCGTATTCTATGTAAAATCGGCCTTCTTTTGATGAACAAGAAAAAGAAAAAATGTAAAAAAAAAATGGGGGTACGGGGTGCCCGTCCACGTTATTAACTTTTGCGAATACGGACGACGCCACCTTAGGGCTATGCAACTATGCTGCAATATATGTTAAGAAGAAAATTTAATATCTGTTAATAATTTAGCGAAATATTTTGCAAAAATTGAAAAAATCGTCAAACTTTGGGAGGGGGGCTGTACCCCAAAGTCGTGCGGATACGCCGATAAAAAAAAATACGTGTCTCTTATTTTAAGCGTACTCTTTCGATCTGTTAAAGTTTCAATCGAAATCGAGGGGGACACCCGCCGGGTTCCTCTTTAGTAGTAATACCATAATATCGAGAAAAAAATGTCGCACGTATTTAGGAAATCATACCACTTTGTTTCACACAAAAAGCACATTAATCTACCAATTACGTATAAAAAATATATATCATAAAATGATATAAATTCAAACACAAAAAAAGTTTCCATACATGTCTAAATAAACACATGGTTTGCCCAGATATATAATTCGGGGATTTATATTTTTGAAAAATATTTTAGTCCATTTCCAACTTCAGTAATGTCTAGAAAATAATAATCACCACTACAGGTCTTGAAGCCCTGGAGGGTGCCTGGAACAACACCGACACCGCTGTCCGAATGGTCACCCACCAACAACCGGTACATGCATATTGCTTGCTTAACTCGCAGAATTAGCATAATGTACCCTTCTTTCTCAGGCGGCACTGTCGACCTGGAAAATTTTATTTAATTTAAATATTGACATTGGCCCGCCGCTCAGAAAAAGTAACTGTTTGCAAGCCGGTCTAGAAACTGTTAACCATTCGTCTCAAAAACACAACGCTACTGTCAATAAGCCATTATGTGTAGCAGTACAGTTACTGATATGTACTCTGAGCACAACGGCCATTGCAACGCGCGCGTGCGATTTTTATTGATTAAGAAAGAGGTACCACAATCAATTCGAAAAATTAATTGTTAGTTTAAAGACAACATCAAGGGGCAGTCATTAGGAAAAATAGCAAAAACCATAAATAAATCTCATGCCACACTACAATATGATACTAATAGAATACAAAGAGTAACAAACATGTGAAAATAGACCACGTTCGGGTAAGCCCGCAAAACTAATGGAGAAAGTCAAAAATAAGTGCGCCTCTTCTGCACAAATGTTAGAACATGAATATGCTACAGTAGTAACTGAAACGTAAGAAATATATGCAAACGCGGGTTTCAGGGCGAGTTCCTAGAAAAACGGTTTATCAGTAAAAAGAAACAAGACGCTTCGAGTTTACATGTAACTGCACATGTGACGAACTGAAGGTACTCAGGCAGAAATATTTCGGGAGAGATCTATTGGACCCTCGAAGGTTCTGCACGAGTTTCCACTGGGCAATGAGCACTGGGCTTTATAGAGACCAGGCCCAAGCTGCTCGAAGTGGAAGAATCCAGACTAATAGGGATGAGTACATATGCCACCTAGCTCAAGTGTCCGGACTTTACTTAACTTAACTTAATGAATGAATGAATGAATGAATGAATGAATGAATGAATGAAGATGCTTCAGCATGCTTAAAAGCGTAAATTGAAAGTCTTATCGAGTGTATGGAGACTTATTTAATCCAGTGTAGATAATATTGTGCATTATAAAAGAGAGTCTAATGAAAAAAAAAATAAGACCTATAATGCGCTCTATTTTATTTATTTTTTTAGACTGACGCCACTAAAAGCTTAACAGTACAGTTAATGAAAAATGTATGTGGCCGAGCGTAGGGGAATATCATGCACTCTACAGAATTGCACATTTTGTGATCGGAGAACTTGTAGGCGATTATTATTTTAAGATTCGGTAAAACGTGAGGCCTAAAGCCTGCAATGGTACACTGGCTGTACACGAAAGTTATAGTACCCTCTATAACTTACACCTTACTAATCTGGTGACATAAATCAAATCTAGGCTATGCTATAAGTGCGCTTACTAAAGTCCAAAGGATTGCCTGTGTGGGCATCACGGTCGACGGCTGCTATGGAGATCATTTTTGGGCTTCCTCCGCCGCAGTTGGTGTTGTGGTCTAAAGCAACCTTAGGGGCTTACAGAGCAAAATGTAGTGGATGCAAGGGCTTCTCCGGCAAAGTCGGAGATCACACCAGCGTCTTCAACTACATCGAACAGATCGTCCGTAAAGCAGATAAGATCTCGCCCGTTTTCAACTTCTCTGGGGGATATAGCGTGGATATGGAATCAGGAGGGACGGAGACCGTGACGGCGTAGACGCAAGAATAGACGCAATAGGTCTTTCTGGCCGAGTTGCCTTCTTCGGGTCTACAACCGCCCAGGGACAACAAAAAAATATTTATTTTAAGATATATCAGTAGAAAATATTGGAGATTTTCGTGCAAGTAACGTAATGGTCTTCTAAACAAATCCATTCAAGCAGAAATTCATAGAAAAAAAGCACACACATGAATTCCCTACTATCTACACTGTGAGTCTACACTGAGAAAAAAAGACTATTTCCCGCGAAGAAATGCATTTCTTTACAAAATATTATTTCACGGTAAGAAAGTTTGTTTGAACATATTACAATAACTTCAAGCTGATGTTGCTTTCTTTGAAATGACTAAATTATTTCTTTAAAAGAATAACAAAATAAATTACTTTGATGCCAAAGATATAATTGTTTAGATATATGATATAAAATATAAATTCAGATAAATTGTCCAAAGAGACTATTTCTTTTATACAAAGGCAATATAGTTACAAGCAACGTGATGTTAATTTTATAGGGAAATTGTATTATTTAAACTATCGGCTGTGATCGCTTTTGCTTTGGCCCTTAAGGTAATTTACCACCACATGTATACTAGGTACAATTCTTGGCCTTGAAGTAACCAATCAGAAAAGTGAACTTATTCCTGTTATTTTTTGTCTTCAGCATCGTTTGGAATAACATGCACGCTGAGAAAAAAAGATTCTTTTCCACAAAAAATATCTACATATCTTTTAAAAAAAATCACATAAAGAAACTTTATTTGAATTAGATATAGTAACTTAAAATTGATGTTAGTGCTTTCTTTGAAGCGATCAAACTATTTCTTTAAAATAATATCTTTTATTCAAATAAATTATCTTAACAGCAAAAAAAAAATATTTGTTTGATATGTGAAATCAAATATGATTTTCTTAAACAAACTATTTATTTCATGCAGTCAGTACAGTTACAGACAAAGTAATAGTAAATTTACATCAAAATTGTGTTACTTAAATCATCACGTCATAATGTTCTAAACATATAATAAAGTTTTCTGACCTACAGTAGCAAATACGTTAAATATATTCTACGAGTACAGAAATTACCGTAAAGATGGCAGTTTTCCTATTTCACTGCACTAACTGTCTAGATTCGATATAAGTTTTCTACTGGGCAGACATAGCTATCAAATAATTATCTATTACCGGCCAGATATGCATATTTCTTAGGAGCTGTTATTAAAAGAGTTTACCCTGTGCATACAGTGTTTTTTTGATTTTCGTGAATCAACCTCCGATGTGAAGGGGCACCGGGCAACTGGTGAGCAATAGTTTTGACTGTTCATTTGGTCAATTTGTTAATACCTGCAATTTCATATTTACGGAAAATCTGACGGCGAAACCATACCGTGGACAACAGCTAGAGTCTTTATATATAATATGCAGAATGAAATAATGTACTTTTGGTCAAACAAACAAATTATTAAACTAAAAATAGCCTTTATTAATTTGTTTCCTACAATCAAATAAATATTTATTTGGATATCAATTGTAGAGTTATTCAACCAAATATGCTCTACCATTCCAAACAAAACAAATTTTACTTTGCGACTGATATCGATTATGTTCAAGTTAAAACTATACCTTTTCATAAGGGAGAAATATTCTAGCTAGCTAAATCACTATTTGTTTCAATTAATTCTTTTCTTAGGACCTAATAAATATTTCTTTGCTACTATTATTTAAAAGAATAATTTGTTTGTATTAATGCATGTTTATTAACGACAAAGAATTTTTTTCTCAGTGTATTGAGCATTCTAGTCTATTATTATACACTATTTTGACATCTATTGTAAGAGAAGCCGATAGTCTGATAATTAGTAATCGCTAAGATCTTCTATTAGGTTAAAACTAAGGGAATTAACATTTTCAGTGTTTACGTAAACTTTAATTTTAATGGCAGTGAGTTGCGCGGTGAAGTTTGGCAATATTTATCGCAAATGTTATAAAAACGCATATGCTGCCAAGAAGTTCGTTATTGTATAAAAACTAGATGCTAAACATGACTTGCTTCGGACAGAACTACTACAATTAATTAGTAGTTGCTAAATAAATGTTTGGCTTTTTGTAAAAAAATCCCCATAATTTTTAAATTGCAATTGATTTAGATCCATTAAATTATTTGTTAAATTATTTGCTAAAAGAACATACTGCACTAGCCGACCTTTGTTTGAAACCGTTGCCAATAAGATATTTGAAATAAGATTTTGTTATTAGGTCCACACTAAACGTTTATTATTAAAAAATAGTAAATTTTATTATTGTTCTTCAAAATTTAAATAAATGTTATTTCTAAAATTTAATAGAAAATTTATATAAATTTTGGAATAAATAAAACTTTTCTGTTTTTTGACAAACAGAAGCATAAATATGGAAAACGAGAATCCCAACAGCTCTTTGAAAGTATAATTTAAAAATAAGCACTCGGGTTATATTCATTCTACAATATTTCTTACACAAAAAATTCTTTGGCAGCAAACAGCATAGTATACAGAAAGCCTTTGTATATTTCAAAGCCAAACATTATGCGGTTTATTTACTAAATAAAAGATTTAACCTACAATGATCCTATAGATTCACTCGATCCTAGCACATACATGCATGTAATTGTATATTTCGGAAGATAAAATATTCTAAGTATTCATTTAACGTTTTCGTGTAGTATATTTAAAAGCAAGTAAAATAATCAATCTTCTCATTATATGACTACACAAAATGTTGATCTCGGTAAAATTAAAATGCATTTGAGTATGAGTTATCGCCCAAAAGTAACTTTATTAGGGTATTGTAATCTAGTGTTTACTTTATTAAATTTGTTTTGAACTACATACCCATAATTTCTACCTATTTTCACTAGTGCCGTATTCTCATCGTACTGTTAAGTGAATATAAAATTTAACTTTAACTGTAATTAAAATTAATACATTTTTTTATTTCTATGACGCCATGATGTAAATGATAAAAGTAATATATAACAGTGAAATACATAAATATATTTCAACTAAATCGAATCAATAAACTTCAACTGGAATTACTGCCCAAAAATAAACTAACCTAATTTGGACGAAAGCATAGTTTCATAAAATGCCTAAATGCTTCTATGTCAGACTACAAAGAATAAAATTTTCTTGCATTAGGTGTTCGTTGGATCAAGGAAATTGCCTCCCAGTTACCAATATCAAATATAGTGTACCTATTAATTTAACTAAATCACATTTTCAAACTTACACACGTCACATGAAAAGCAACAGCTTGTTGAATTTTGGTTACATACGCTCTTTGTTCCACCAATCCCAACCAATTCCTCTTCACCCAAAACATAAAAAAAAAACATCACACATGTAGGTCACAGTTAGCGCATACTTTGTATCAGAAAACCAGGAAACTCGTTAGGAAATTACTCTAATACACACCAAAACACAGCGACAGGGCCGTGTAATTAATTTATTTTCTTTGTCGAGACAAAGAAATCTCCGAGAACCGTTTTAATTCTGACGATGGCGTCTGGGAGATAATCCTCCTTCGGCGCGACGAACCGCCTAGTGATTTGTGGGACCGAGGTCTCTCTTTTTTGACACCACGGTCGTCGTTTATGACGACGCGGCATTCGCGAGCGATCTCCATTTAATCAAAGGGCGAGCTCCGGACGAACGCATCACAGAGAAGCAGAAGAAATAAAGGAATGATATACTTTGAAGTGTCGTGTTGCCTTCCCGTTCCGCTTTTGAGGGTAGCCCGATTTGCACCATCCCCAGCCGGTTTAGGGCGACAGTGGCGCTTCGGTTGGAGACTGTGGTAGTTCATGAAAAACAAAATTAAAGAAAAAAACAGCGATTAAAGAAGGAATGGAAAAAAAGGATAAAATCCCATCAAGAAGAAAACATAAATATAACATCAAAAAGATATAACCAGGCGAAAATATAGATGGAAACTTGAAACTTGAATCATTCGGAAATTCCAATTAAAGCATGCAATAAATCAAAGGCGATTGGTTGATACAGAGTAACTGCTTTTTTATGCATGTGAATATTTATTTGCTGGTATAAATTAACAACATGTACACACGTGGAAGCCTTACATTAGTTTCAGAATTCTATTTTGTTGTCTTTGGGTCCTCATTAGGTTCTTCTTTGAGATATCGCTCCAGACATTTATTAAGTAGCTTAAGTGTAATGTAAAAATTCGCATGAACATTTTCTCATGTGTTCTGGGATGATGATATTTATTTTGTTCATTGGGGCCGCTGAATTTTTCTGATCAGTTTACTTGTGTTTATCCCATTTTAAGTTCTGTTTTGTTAATCCTTGGTATTTTAGGTGTTACTTGTTGTATATCTTCGTTGTTAAAAGTTATTTTAAAATTAGTGACGTATTTATTTTTTTCTGATAGACCATATTATTGCTGCTCTGTTCTCCTTAATTCTTCCCTTTTTATTACATCAGCGGTCGACTTGTTGCTGCAGTTTTTAGTTATCTTTTCCTGAGTACAGGTGCCCCATCCAAGACTGGGTCTTTGATTACACTTCTATTTTTTGTTTTAAGGAAAAAAGTGTTTTATACAAAAGTTTTACAGAATTCAATGCTGCATAACCTAAAAATATTTTTGACTACACAGAATGTTACAAAAGTAGCAAACCTCATACTTACTCCGATATTTCAAATGGAACACCCTATATATTATTCCATTTTTAAATTACACAAAGAGAAATAACATCATTATTTCATATTATCATATAAGCTACTCATTTCACTTCAAATCCACTACTTCAACTCATGCAATATTTCTTTCGTCCAAAATTTTAGATCTCACTCAACAGCTTATCATATGTAAAAAAAAAGCTGAAGATCTTATTTTGTAAATTATTTTTATCTTGTTGTAAACTTTCCAGTAATCACAAATTTATTATTTTTATTTTACCCAAACCGCGTTCTCAAATGAACAATTAATTAAAGGTGCTGCTTTGTAGCATATGCCTAATATGCAACGGTTGGGAACCCAAGTGGCTTGCTACTCTGCTAAATTACATTTTTAAGAAGTGCTACATATAGGCATAATAAATAGCTTGGGCTTTATCGACACCGCAGAAAAAAATTGATGCTCTTTCGTGTGAATGGAAAAAGGTATTGTGTGAGGGCCGTCAACTTAACTTTCATATGTTGCTGCATTTAGCCATGAATACTCTTTAAAATGGTCTGTGACTCTTTTGGTAAGCCTCAGCAAAGGCACAACGTATTCCAGCCGAGGTCACTGCAATTCGTTATTGTGTCAGAGAAATAGAAGGATGGATCGAGATAAGTAAAAGCGTCGCTATTTAGTTCCGTAAGTGTTGACTCTAAAGCTGGTTTACATGAAGCCAATGAAGACGTAAGTCCAAGTCAGCAAGTAACTCGCTTTAATATTCAACAGCTAAAAAGGGGCAGTTCAAAACTAGGCAAGTGTTTGAGATAAGTTCAGTTAGGTTACGATCTCACCATTTTACCAAATTACAAAATTAATACGGTGTTGGTATTCGTTGGACTTGCACATTGGCAATGCTTCCCAAAAACGCATCCCAACGTGTCAAGTCAACAGGTAAAATACTTGCTTGCACGCAAATTTGGTAGACGGGGAAAGCAAATCTGCGAGTAAATAGAACCTGGTTCTATTCACAGTTTGCCTGACAACTTGTATCGTACTTGCCTTGTCTGAATTAGGAGACATGTAGATGTTTACACAGAGCAAGTAACTTGCTACAAATTACTTGCTAACTTGACTTGCTTCTCAACTAGCCTCATGTAAAGGGCAGTCAAAGGAGTTTTTAAAGGAACAGAAGCCTGAATTTACAAAAGATTTACTGAGTAAAAATAGGAATACTGTCAAAATGATAGTACGTTGCTGACTGGTCATTGCACACTAAATAGGTATATGTACGAGATAGACCTCCCCATTTGTAGATTATACCAAGAGAAGGAAGAAACACATGGTCATGTTCTGTGCCAATCTGCCGAGGATTTCTGGTAATAGGTATTGAGAACGCCATAGCTAACAGCTACCCAAAAGACCCGTCAATTAAACTAGAGGGCGTCATCTAGAAAAAAAAGGTCAAAATAAAATTGAGACGGTTGCGGTGAAATAGGTCCGTGGGCCACTCCATCCCTAATCTTCTAATCTATTCTAATGGTCAATTACTTCTATGAAATTATTCTTGGTATACCATAGGCCGTTATATCTATAGCTTTCGAAGGAAAAATTTCTTTTGAAGAATAAAATTTATTTTTATTTCACTAACGCGTCTCTTCTCTTAAGTTAGCGTTTTTCAGAAAGATGTATAACATGTTCTTTCAAAACAAAAAGCTGAGAAATTATCCTTAAGCGTATTTTTCATTTTTATTTGTTTCAAAATGGGTAATATGCAGCTTATTATATTGACTATCTCGTCTTAAAAAGAATAAATAATATTCCATTCTGTTGGTATCGCTTATTTTATCACCAGTTATATACACCAAGTAAATATGGTTAATTCTCAATTTAAGTCAAATAGGTATGACATAAATAGTGAATAAATGGCGACGCCATCTTTATGACAATCTCTGCAATACAATGCTACTACAATATTTTGATATATTTTCCTTTTCTGATTATTTTGTATTCTTTGATAACGTTATCTTGGTAATTGCGGATACTTCACCACAGTGTATGGTCTGAAATATATTATCATATCTTATCCTTTCTCAAATGTTACTTATAATTAAAACTTAAAACTTATCTCAAAAAGAATAAACTTTGTGATTCCTTTACAAAATGTGACTCACACAAAGAAATATAAATTGACGAATTTAAGCATTAACATAGCCCATGTAAAGTTTTATTTTACTTGGAATTGTATTTACTCAGAATGAGTTTTAATCATATGTAACATCTGAGAGAGGATATATGTATGTACCCGAAACGTTATGAGAACATAGTTAAAACCATATAATGTATTGAATTATCCTACATTCTGTAGTAATAGTAAGATAAACCTAAGGAAACTTAAACAAGAATATATTTATGCACCTATACCTAGTTATACTAACATGCTTCCTACTATAAATATACAGAGTGTAACAGCTGTAACGCTGTGGTTTTTAATAGTCAAATGATAACAATCTTTGAAATTTAAAAATAATATGCAATTTACATGGTGTTCCAAAATTTAGCAGTAGTAAAGTTATGTTTTTCTTAATGAAACACCTTGTATTTTATGGCATTTTTGAAAAGTACACTGAAAACTAGATCAATTTTATTTAAGGTTCGCTATGCCTAATTTTTATAGTTTATGAGATATTTCAATTTGCTTAAAAATACAATGTTGCAAAGAATCTAGTATCTCGAAAACGAATTAATTTAGAGAAGCGAAATGAAAACCGTACTTAAATATCAGATCCTTTGACTGATTGCATGCAGTTCAACTTGTGTTCAAGTAGGTCACTGAGAGAAGAGATGTGTCTAAGATTAATAAAAAAATAGCGATTCAACAAAAGATTTTGGTTAAATATAGTCAGACAAAAATCATTGTTAAAGTAACAAAATGCGCATTTAAATAATTGTGTAGATCAACAATCAATTATAAATTTTTTTTAAACATTCAAATAATTTAGGGCTATAAGTGTTTCGAGGTAAAATAATAAACAACTATTTCATGTTAAATTAAGCAAAAGAATTCATTAAAATAAAAAGCAAAAGTTGCTAGGTTAATCAACATTTTAAGTTAAATTGAATAAATATTATCTGTTGTATCAAAATAACAATTTTTGCTCTGTTAAACGAGAAATTATGTTGAGCCAAAACAGAATTGCTTTTTAGTAATATTTTATTGCTGCAGCAAGCTATCGGGCATTTTTTGATTCGCTTTACAAGGGGAAATGTTCAATTGCTTTGGTATTGTGTATTTATCCTTTCATTAACAACATAAAGTGTAAAATATCTGTAAAGGCGGGATATATTTAAGGCCCTCAAAAAATGGCAATTTTATTGACATCACTGCCATTGCACACCACCAATCGCTGCTTTAATGATCGCAACTCCTATTGAACGTTTGACTGATAAATGCACTAGATTAATATTTTATAACCCCGACTGCTCTGCTTTATGACCCTTATGTGTCATTTACTGGTGTGAAATGGAAGGAACGCCATCTTCAGTGCGATTTCTAAAATACATACCTACCTATATGTAACGTATTTGCTACTATTTGAAAGAAAACTGTTATACATGTGAACTCATTAGCTTTGTTAAATTAATAAAACGATATGGTTGCCTTCATTATAGTTATATCAATAGAACGAGTTTTGTTAAAATAATTAAAGATGTGTTTCAAAATATACTACTGAGAAGTGTTTTTCTAACAATTTCGATGTAGTTAAAATAACAACATATTTTTAATTCGTTCAAACAAAATATACTATCATTGATTCCACTAACAAACAAACAACTGTTGAACTAATAAAATATTGTCAACATTTTTTTTAGTTATTTTAACCTTACATTTTTGTTCAAATTGATTGAAAATGTTGTTAATGCAATAATATTTTTCCAACAAAGTGATGGTGGTTGACGGAATGCATTTTCTTCTCTTGATGTACCTACGACAAACTTAGTGAATTTTGCTCGTGCGTAATTTTGTTATTTAAATGAAACACCCAGTATATCTTTACATTGGTAGATAGAAATTTTTATTGTCTTTAAACCAATATTGGGCCTCCCTATGCCTATCTCCACTAGTTTTTAAGTTATTTGGGTTTCTTAGGTGATCTAAGTAAATTATCATTTCCCAACTTTCATTTAAATATTAATAAATTATAAATCTACAAATTTTTGTTAATTGATACCGGTTAACAGATTGTATTATAAAGGCAACTAACTACGTCAATATCGTTAAAATATATTACATATATTAGCTATCAATTAGCTGCTCATTAACAAATTAATATATTTCTGCTTTTAACTGTAATAATCAGGAGTAATTTTTCCCAAGAAAAAATTTCTCCTCACGCAGGATTCGAACCTACAACCTTCCGTTAGCCGGGCGGGCGCTTTACCAATTAAGCTAGTAGAGGACGAGGTTCAGCGTTTTAAACGAACATATGTCTTATATCTTAGATCTTGAAAGGCCGACAAGACGGCAAATATGCAAAGATTGCAAGTTTTTTACAGTGAGGAAATAACAAATTAATGTATTTCTGCTTTTAACTGTAATAATTAGGAGTAATTTTCCCAAGAAAAAACTTGCAATATTTGCATAGCTGCTCATTGTTCATAATAAACTGAATACTTTATTTCAGTCTAAGTATATTACACATTATTATTATTCAGGAAAATAGCATGTAGCCGTATGATGCACAGTAAAGCAAATTTCGCCATACTATAAGTTAAGATAAAGTGCTGAATATAACAACTTAAATGCATTAGTACTCTTAATATCTGACAGTTTCACTTTAGTTGCTTAAATTTGGTACTATTAAGCTTGAAATTTATTTTGACAGTGACTTCAGACTGAAATAAGCGTGTTTGTTAAATAAATTAATTATTTCATCCAAGAGTCACAGCCACTATATGAATACGTAACGGTAATAACGCTACTCCTAAGAGATGGCCAATGTAGAACCCAACTTCTCTAAGTTTCTCGATCGTGAAACAACGAGAACGTAACTGTAGGAATTTGTCTGTTTGTTTTATAAACTTAAGAACCAGCTTTTATGGTTTAAAAAGAGAATACCTTTATCTCTTCATTTTATTCGTATCAAAATGTACGCCTTCTAGCATTGATCTAATTAGTTATCGCCCTGCGGATACTATCTTGTGCTACTACTCACTTGTCTGGCCGGGATTAGGAGTCTATCCTTAATTTAACCCCAGTGAGAACCGCGTCAAGGATAAATAAGGTTAACCACGTGACCCGTCAGCGTAGAGACGCGGGTATTCGGCACAGGTGAAAGTAGGAATCGTCCTAATTAATTCAATTTCGAAATTTGCGAGCCTAACTAAGTGATAAATTATGTTTACATGAAGTGTTAATCCGGTCAATTCCCTTTGTTGAATTTCACGGTAAACGGCTTTCAATGTTCGAGATCGTTGGCTCTTCTGTAACGTAACGCAACCCTTCGCAATAATGGCAGAGTAAATTTTTTGTACGCTTTGTATCATTTTATTGTAACAAATAAAGCCATGTGTACGTTGGCTAATAATGTTTGCACACATCCAAAGCTTTTAATGCCTGTATACTTTGTAATAGTGTTAAAATCGCGCCAATTCCCATCTGTAACTACTCATTAAACGAGGTATGCGTATATTTTGTAGAGCAACAGCCTCGGAGGAAAATGAAAATATTGGCGCGATAAAAATTATTGCTTTCAATATTTTCCCATACATTCAATCAATACTACTTTAAATATGTACTTTTATTTTGTTCAAAAACACTAAGGTCATTGAAAAGAAATGCAAATTTTGGTTGAATTATATTTGCTAATTAAAGCAATTATTTGCTTTAAACGTCAATTTCTTGCCATTGTAACGAATGCTTTTTTCGTTACTGAAGCAACCTTTGATGTTGTTCACATAAAACTAAAAATGGAAAAAGAATGTATTGATTATTAATACAAACATCAGCAGTGTTTAGTGTAAAATGTGCTTCAATTGCTGAGTAATCAACAAGTTATAAGTTTTCAGGGATTCCCATCTACGTTTGTAAAGATATTACACTAAGGGAACGACACTAAAGAAATAGGTTTTGTTAATGAAATTTTAAAATAGTTGAATGCTCCAAAAATTTGACAATGACAGGAGGGGGTAACTGCAACGCGTTTGCGTTTGTGTCCTATCTACAAACACAACTTAAAATTCAAATACTTATAGTTATTTACCTTTATCGAATTAGTTATAATCACTTATACCGGGTTGACCCGTCGACATCTTTAAATAGGAACGCAATGTTAATATTGCCGTTTTTACTTTTTTTAATTTAATTTAAACATTTCATAGTTCTATTTGATTGCATAAGTTAAACATCTTATATTCCTCTCATATTGATGTAATTAACGGAGTTCTCAAGAACAGTTGGGTTCTACGAACTTTATGCATTCGTATTACCTTTCTTCTTGTTTTAGAATAATAGGCTCAATCACATAGAAATTATATTGAGTAACTTTTACAAAACACGTTTTTAATGTCAAAAATAATAATAATCAATAATAACAAAAAACTCTCACATCCAAGGATAAATCCGCCTCCTTGAGCAACCCGCTTTGAAGGCAAGAAGGGGGTTGCCTACACATAAGGCGAGAAGCGGGTGCACATGCGCAAAAGCTGTAACATAACTCCCCCCGTTGAAAGCCTGTAGGGTTTCAAGGTCATAGTTCCTCATCATGGCCAGGTAAAGTGACTAACTTCACAGCGGGTCGCTTATATATTCCATTAGAAGTTTTGACCATTACGGTGCGAATTATGCCGTCCCTACCAGGAAAGACTTCAATTACTCGTCCCACAAGCCATTTTAGCGGAGGCAAGCCATCTTCCTTCACGAGAACTAGCACATCGGGTTTCAGCAACTGCTTGTGATTTGATTTCCACTTCATACGAGCTTGGAGCTGACATACGTATTCCTTCGTCCAACGGGCCCAGAAATGCTGTAGCATTTGTTGAATTTGTTGGAATCGCTTTATTGGAGTTATTGCAGTAATTCTCCAGTCTTGATCAGGTGCACCAGTCAAGGTGTCACCTATGATGAAGTGTGCGGGGGTCAAAGGAGCGGGATCGTTTGGGTCATTGGATATGGGATATAGAGGGCGAGAATTTAAGCATGCTTCAACTTGCGTCAAAATGGTTGCAAATTCTTCAAAGGTTAATGGTGTATTGCTAAGAACGCGGCGCAAATGGTACTTTGTGGCCTTTACAGCAGCCTCCCATAATCCTCCAAAGTGAGGAGAACGCGGAGGTATAAATTTCCAAGCTATACCCTCCTGACCAAGTTCAGTTACAATCTGGTTTTCATGAGATTTAAAAATGGCTTTTAGTTGCGAGTTAGCGCCTACGAAATTAGTACCGCGGTCGGAATATATTTTTTTGGCATTTGCCGCGTCTTGCGACGAATCGCCTTAATGCGGCTTAAAAATGACTCAGTAGTCAAATCGCTCACGGCCTCTAAATGTACAGCCTTTGATAGAAAAACATACAAAAAGACATATATACGACTTGGTTATTTTATAATTTCGTGTTTTACGATCTTTCATTGAGAAAGGACCTGCGTAGTCGACGCCTACGACAAGAAAAGGACGCGAAGGGGTTAATCGATCCTTTGGAAGATCACCCATTAAGTAGTGTAATTCATTAGCGTTGAATCTGGTGCATCGAATACAATCATGCACTATCTTGCGCACTAAGTTGCGACCCGATAATGGCCAGTACCGTTCTCTGATTGATGCCAAAAGATGCTGTGGATTTGCGTGCAAAAGGCGTTCATGTTCGTGCTTTGCGATGAGAATTACAAACCAATGACCCTTTGGCAACAAAGCAGGATGCTTCTTTTCATAGTCAAAGTCTGAATTCTTGAGCCTACCACCGACTCTCAAAATACCGCAATTATCCAGAAAAGGATTTAGATGTAGAAGTCGACTCTTTGAGCTAACTTGACAGGTTTTTCTAATTTCGGATATCTCTAAAGCGAAGCACTGATTTTGTACAATGCGAGTCAATACCTTTAACGACTCTTCTAGCTCGGCAGGTTTTAGAGGGCCGTTGCTCTTAGAGGTTTTCGGTTTAAGATTATTAATATAACGTAGAACATAACCAAAAACACGTTGAAGTTTCTGTAGTGTCGAGTATTTATTCAACATAGGGAAAATGTCAAATGACGTTTGATTTGAGCTGATTACTGTTAGCGCTTTAGGTTTGAATTCGGGAAGATTAGAATGAGACAGTGTTTCATGATCCTCCGTAGGCCAACAAGAATGAGGCTGGGAAAGCCAAGGAGGACCATGCCACCAAAGCTCAGAACCAAGTAAATCTGTTGCAGAAGTACCCCTAGATAGACTATCAGCAGGATTCTCTTTAGTATTTATATATTTCCACTGTTGCGAATTAGACAAGCTTTGTATCTGTGCGACACGATGCGCAACAAATACCTTCCAGAGATGAGGAGAGGAATTTATCCAAGATAATGTTACAGTAGAGTCCGACCAGTACATCAAGTTATGGAGCTTTTGTTGTAATGAAGATTTAATTTTATCCATCAATTCTGTCAACAACACTGCAGCGCACAATTCCAGACGTGGGATTGTTACGACCTTCAGTGGTGCCACTCTAGTTTTTGCGCACAACAAGTGAGCTTGACTGTGTCCCATCTGGTCTGTAGATCTGAGATATATGCAGGCTCCATATGCCACCTCAGAAGCGTCGGCGAAGCCGTGGAGTTCTAATTGAATAGGATTTTGGCAAACAGCTCTCCTAGGAATAGTTATGGCGTTGAGGCTTTCAAGCTCGTTTCTAAAGGAAACCCAGTGCGTATGCAAGTTGAGAGGTATAGATTCATCCCAAGAAACGTGCAATTGCCACAACCTTTGGAGTATTAATTTGGCGTTTATGATGACCGGGGCCAATAAACCTAGCGGATCAAAGATTTGGGATATAGCACTTAATATTGATCTTTTAGTGACTCGTTTGGATTGATTAATAATCTTTATAGAATATGTCAGAATGTCTGAAGAATAATTCCATAATAGACCAAGAATTTTAGTTTGTTCATGACGACTTATATCGACGACAGGTTCGGATGCGTGAACGGAATCCATATTTGGAGCATTTGAAGACCACTTTCTAAGTTCAAAGCCATAAGATAAAAGGATTTCTGCTAAAATAAATTTTATATTAGATATTTCTTCCTGAGTAGAAGCGCCAGTTAAAAGATCATCAACATAAAAGTCATTGTGTATTATAGAACTGAGAATAGGATTTGAATCTTGAATTTGGTTACCAATTTCCCAAAGACAACGAATGGCTAAAAAGGCAGCAGATGCGGTTCCGTACGTGACAGTGTTGAGTTCGAATATTGACAATGGTTTCTGTGTTGCTTTTCTCTCCATAGTATTCTTTGTAAAGACCGTTGATGCTCTATCACAAGTACCTGTCTATACATTTTGCCTATATCACCGGACAATACAAAAGTTGTGCTTTCTGAATCTGATTAAAATAAGAGAATAAATCATTTTGAACAGTTGGACCAACCATCAAAATGTCGTTAAGCGAACAGCCAGAGGATGTCTTTGCGGAACCGTCAAAGACCACACCGCACCTTGTTGTCGTGCTAGATTCCTTTAAGACACAGTGATGCGGAAGGAAGAAACCAGCATCAGTATTAGGTTCAGGAGCTTTAGTCATGTGACCAAGTTGGATATATTCGTTTATGAAATTATGATATTCCTGTTTAATCTCAGAATTTTTCGAGAGTTTACGTTCTAGGGCATAGAATCTTTTTTCTGCCGTTTCTTTAGAGCTACCTAATTTAGATACGGAGCATTTTAAAGGTAAAGTGACTACAAAGCGACCATACACTGTTTCTGAAGTATGTTTCTTTGAAGTGTTCTTCACAAGAAGCTCTTCAGAAGATAAGGGTTTATTTTTGGGACATTCTTCGAGGTTCCAGAATTTCTCAAGATTAAAATTTAGATTTTCCGTACAAAGATTGCAATTAGTGTTTGAATGAATGTGATTGTTATAATACAGAGGACCAGAAATAATCCATCCCAGCTGAGTTTTCTGTAAAGTAGGCAAATTTCGACCAAGTTTAATTTGTCCTGCGCATAATAGATCCCAGAAGGTACCTGCACCAATAAGGAGATCAATGGATGAGCTTTCATTGAAACCGGGATCGGCCAATATTATATTGTGAGGAATGTTTAAATGTCGTGCATCGAAAGATGAGCATGGAACGCTGGCTGTTATATTGTCCAAAACCAAACACGACAATGAAGTGGTGAAAGCGTTTAAGCGAGATTGTATTTCAACTTGAACCAAGGAATTTACGTCAGATGAAGTTTGATTTATTCCGTGGACAAGCATGGTTGTTCTTTTAGCTTTTAAATTGAGTTTGGAGCATAAATGTTTAGTGATAAAGTTGCTCTGTGAGCCATTGTCCAAAAGTGCTCTACAAGTGTGAACGTTACCATCAGAATCCCGTATATTAATCATGACTGTGGAAAGTAAAATACAGGTTCTTCCGTTAGCAGAGCATAAAGAGTTTGATGGACTCTGAAAATCAGGTGTTTTTGCCCTTTCCGGAAGCTGTGTATTAACTTCAAAATTTAGGGTTGCATCCTGTTTTAAATTAGAGCGCTTATTGTCAAAATGCAACAAAGTATTATGCATTTTGTCGCATTTTCGACATTTGCTAGCAGTGCAGTCTTTAGTAGTATGATTTTTACGCAAGCAATTTATGTAAAGCTTTAATCGTTTTGCTTCTTCATACCTAGCGTTTGAGTCGAGAGCGGCGAATTTTTTGCAACTGTATACATTATGTTTTTCATTGCAAATTACACAGGGGAGATTGTTGGTTGATGCATAAGCTTTTACATTTTTAGGTTTAAAATGAGTATTAGAACTGACATTAAAATCCTTTTGAATTGGCTTATTGATTTCTAAAGTTTCTAATAAGCGGCATTTTTCTTTTAGAAATTTCTCGAATTCAATAAACGTTTGTGCTTGTTTCGTTGCAATCTTTAGCTTCCCATTCACGTCTTGTTTACATTGTTCTAATTTTTGTAGAAATTTAAATGTAAT
The DNA here is from genome assembly GCA_004143645.1 of Protaetia brevitarsis. Taxonomy (NCBI): domain Eukaryota; kingdom Metazoa; phylum Arthropoda; class Insecta; order Coleoptera; family Scarabaeidae; genus Protaetia; species Protaetia brevitarsis. Next base: position 20,443 of record RXPK01003309.1, read on the forward strand.
TAATGAGTGTATCCCAATGTTTCTATAGGTTCGCCAAGTACTTTTAATGCACGCAAGTGCCGCGACATTCCATCGACCAACTGTCTCAAATGTAGGTGAGATTCTTTATTGTTAGAGGTTAAATTAAACAATGCTTTAACATGATTAGATATTAACAGCGGTTTGTTTTCATATCTTTCTATTAAGCAACTCCAGGCGATTTCATAATTGGATTCGGAGATTTCTAAAGAATTTATTACTTCGGCGGCTTTTCCTTTTAGAGAAAGCCTTAATAGTGGAAATTTCTGAATGTTATTTATTTCGGATATATTGTGTATGACTGACATGAATGTGTCTTTAAAAAACAACCAATCATTATATGCTCCGTCAAAAGCCGGCAAATTTAGTGTAGGCAACTTTATGCGATTTATATCGGAAATGTTATGCAGAATGTTCGAATTTGAATTTAATGTTTGGGAATTTCCATTAGATTGAGAAAGCCTATTAGAAATAAAGCGTTTGACATTACTAGCAATTTTGAAGAAATTATCCTTGAAGTTACCGCGCTCAACATCATCCGATATCGGTTCGATATCGTCTTCTGTCGATAAGATTTCTATTTGCGATTGAATAACGTAAAACTCGTCAAGTAATGAATCTATTTTATCTAATCTAGATTGTAATTGAACCAAGTCAGGGTTTTCTACTACCAGTGCTTTATTGCAATAATTCTCGAAACGAGTTAATTGGCTTTTTATGTTTGCCCGTCTAGCTTTAATTTGTCTGAGTTCGTCAGCCATGGTTTAGCTTCCGTAAATGCGTAAATATAATAAGTAGGTATTTGTGCAACTAAATTAAGTCAATTTCTTACAGATTTTACAACAATTGTGACGCAAAAATAGCATGCACAAGAGTATAAAGTGATAGTTTAGGAGTATGTAATTGATTTGCAATAAATCGAATGAATGTAGGAATAAGGAATGGGTGGGACAAAAGGATCGCACTGACCGTAGTATTTAAGATGGTTAAGATGGCGTCGTCTCGGCTCCAAGTTGTACAAAATTAAGGTTATTTTCACCGGTTACAAATTAATACGGTATGAACTCGTTTGTTTGAATCTCAAATTCGTCACCAGTGCCGGTTCAGATGGACGTAATTAAGGGAGCGTATTCGAAAACAATAAGATACATGTATGGTAAATAGCAAAATGTTAAAATCCAAATTATTCACAACCACCAATTAATGTAATTTCAAATACAGCTTTGCTTTAAAAAAGTCGCCTTTTTAAGTTGAAAATTTACTTTATCTATCTTGTCGCCATCTAGTAGCGCTCGTGTTTATTTCTACGATTGTACCGACTGTCGTGTGTGTTTACAAAGTATTTTCGTGGTTTTTCTAGAAAATTGAATTGTGAAAACACCTTAACGTTTTTAAAATATGTTCCGTAACCCCGTCCGGAATTTTTAAAACTTACCTTTCGGCATTAACAAAACCCTCACGGTCGAAATCGATTTTAATATAATAATAATTATATATGTGCCGCCATTTAATGCTCCTATCTGACGTAATTTCGATATGCGCGTAAGCATACCGTATTATTTGTACCATGGTTATTTTCTTGTATCCGGCTCGAAGGACCAAAATTTATGTTCTACGAACTTTATGCATTCGTATTACCTTTCTTCTTGTTTTAGAATAATAGGCTCAATCACATAGAAATTATATTGAGTAACTTTTACAAAACACGTTTGTAATGTCAAAAATAATAATAATTCAATAATAACAAAAAAACTCTCACATCCAAGGATAAATCCGCCTCCTTGAGCAACCCGCTTTGAAGGCAAGAAGGGGGTTGCCTACACATAAGGCGAGAAGCGGGTGCACATGCGCAAAAGCTGTAACAGTTGGTCTCTTGCGAAGATAAATGAAAGTGATAACTGTTACAAAACTGGAATTTGTAAATCAAATCATGCACTAGCTAACCTCCGAAAGAGACGGAAATATCTCAAGTACTTTTATTCAATTTTAACGGCACTTTTTGTATAATATCCAATTTATTCCAAATTCCAACCTATAATAATAGTTATTTAGAACAAATTTGATTATATTAATATTTTACCCACAATTTACCTACAATAACTTTTGAGTACATTTTTCCAACGACAATTTTCCCGAGGCACGTTTCCTGCCCAAGTCATTCTCCGTAATTTAAAATATCTTTTGACTGAGATCCTATTCGCTGTTCCTGCATCTGACCTACCAGAGATATGCCCCGTTTTTTCCTCAAAAGATATTCTGCCCCATATGAACCTAAAAATAGACATATTAGTTTAGTTCTAATTTTAATTTAAATTTCCAATACTTAGAAGAACCTTCATTTTATTTTGTTCGTCGAATTTTTGGGTTAGCATATTTGTATGCATCCGCTCACCATTTTGTGACGACTGGTGTAAGTTGGCAATCTTGAATGTTATTTTTAAATATGTACTCTTATGGCAAATCTTCGAATATTCAGTTTTTTTTTTTACTATTAAATGCAAATGCTGGTATATATATATATATCCGTCCTTTAAGCATAAAATGCCAATATTAGATGTACGCGGGAATTTTGAAATGTTCCACTCATCGCATCTTATGATTCAATGGTTCAACATACTTATACATACTTATACAAATACTTAAAATTACTACTTAAAAGCGTAATTGTTAATTAATAAACGTACACATGTTACTTACCTGAAATAAATCCTTTCGAGTAATATGAAGAATAGCTCGGGTGCTCTAAAGTTCATAATTTTGGGCTGTATTGGTGTAGAATGACTCCAGAATGACGATTGTGTGTTTATTTTTCGGCGCTAACCACGTCTTTTACACTTTTTTCTTAAAAAGATACTACGATTTTCAGGTTATGTCAGCACACAAAACACGTCGAAATCTTGAAAAAAAAACCGCATTTATCAACTAACAACTGTTATCACCGGTACTAAAATGTTTCAACTAACTTATTTTCATGGAATAGTACCTTTTCATCATGTAATGTTTTTGGCAAAAAAGGAGTACTTTTGAATTCGCAATAAGTACCCTTAGACTAAGGTTTTTTTTTTATGCTGGTCCGTTGGTCATTACAAGGTGTTACAGGATCATGGTTGTTGTCTGTAACTGTGCCTTGATAAAGCACGCTGTGTTTCTGAGTGGGAACTCATTTAAGGGTAATTGCGCTCGATACTGTTGGACTTTCAGTGATCGGACGAGAGAATAGATTTTGTTGATCTCTTTTTATTTTTATGTTAAAAGTAATACCATAAACTGCATATAATACTTGCGTTAACCAGGCACAATTACAGACCATAACTATGATCCTATGACAGTGACACCTTGTGATGACCAACGTACCAACATTAAAAAAAACCCTAGTCTAAAAGGCAGTTATTGGGAATTCAAACGTATTCTGTTTTTGGCAAAAATATTACATGAAAAGGTGTTATTTCAAGAAAATAAGTTAGTTGAAACATTTTAGTACTCGGTTATAACAGTTATTAGTTGATAAATGCGGTTTTTTTTTTTCAAGATTTCGACGTGTTTTGTGTGGTGACATAACCTGAAAATCGCATCTTTTTTTAAGAAAAAAGTGTAAAAGACGTGGTTAGCGCCGCAAAGTAACCACCAAATCGTCATTCTCGAATCATTCTACACCAACACAGCCAAAATTACGAAATTCAGAGCACCCGGGCTATTCTTCATATTTTCCGTCCTTTCTTATTGTGTTGTTTTACACTTCTAATTATTTCGTTTCATTGTAAAATAAATTTTCAACATTTCTTCACACTTAAATGTTTTCTTTATCTTGCAAAGTCGATTAATAGCATTAATACACGGATTATAACATTTTCAAACGCACAATCTCACGTGAATTAAGTACTTTAACATATGATGTGAGAGCCGAGCACCAGACAACAACAGTCTTCCATAGCGTTCCCTGTCACACTAAAAAATAAATGGGAGTAATAGGGAAAAAGCAATAGGCAAAAAACTCAGCTTTACGGAAATTAAATCAATACAGGGTGTCCAAGATAATGGCATCATGCATGGGTATTTCCTAAACCGTGAAAGATATAAAGGTGGTTAAACTTAGAGAAAAGTTGTGCAATTATGTGAGCAACAACATTGTGTTGAGAAATTTAAAATATCGTGAATAGTTTTTGAGATATTAAGGAAAAAGTGAAAATCGTGAAATTTTTATTTCTTGTCTAGTGAGAATATTTGAAAAGATAACGAAAAATATCTTTTTAACGCAATTTTTTTATTTTTATCACATGCGTCTTATAATAAATATAGTACAAGTTTGGTACATTTGAAATCATCGTCAGACAGATATGCTATGAAACTGGAATAAAAAAAATCGACTGCCCACTTGATTTTAAAGAAACACAAGTATCATCCCTTCAAGGAGCGCATTTATTGGGAACTTAGAGAAAGCTGTAGCGGAAGGCGGCAAATATTTTGTGAGTGGTACACGCTTACATATCAGGAGCAAGTAGAACTTCCTAGGAAAATTCTATGGACGGATGAAACTAGATTTATCAACAATGGTAATTGGGCAATTGAAAATGTCCGTTTAAAAAGAGAATCTAGATACCAAGTCCGCTTCGGCTTTAACGCATGGTGCGGAATATTAAGCAAGCTTAATTGGTTCTTTCGAACAAACAGTTACATCAGAAGCATATCTTCGATTATTACAAAATGACGTTGAACAAATTCTTGTTGCCTGTTTAGACAATGTTTACCAACAAATCTTTGACAATATGGCTGAACTCCGTGCGGCTGTACTTCAAACATTTAGAGGAATTCCACAGACTGCGCGCTGTAGCATCGACTGTCAAACGGTGCTATCTCTGTCTTAAGGACGAAGGCAGTTTAAATGAGCACCTGTTGTAAGTGCTTACATGGTTACTGTATTAATTTACTGGTTTTTCTTGTTATTGTTGTTAAAATACCTTTTCTTCTTTTTTATTTGGTTATGATTATTGCTCTGCCTGTTGTTTTTTACGACTTGTATTCATTTATTTGCAGCTACTGTGTAAATATATTCTACTTTTGATTGCTATTAAGATATCATACACTTTTAAAGTTTTAACAGTTGAATTTTATTTATTATTAGTTTTTCTTCTGGGGTTACAAATAGTTTAAACAGTTTACTACTTATAACTATAATGTGTAAAAGTAGGCTTAGTAGACCTAACATCACAAAAAGGTAGTAAAAGGCGACTATTTCCGACTTCAACTATTGCTAGCCACGGCCTTCCTGAGAAACACAGGTTTTTGCACTTATATTTGTTATTTTTTGAAAACCAACAGCCTTAAGCCTTATAGAAAAAAGGAACATTATATCCCCTAAGAATGCCCTTTTGGTCTTCGCTGTGAATTTAAAAAAAAATAAGTTGAAGATGGTCCCAAATCTACGAAACGTGGTATTGTATTTTTTATAACACCATGTGATAAAGAATAAAAAGTTACCTTAAAAAGGTTTTCCCCGTTTTCCGTTATCTTTCCAAATATCCGCACCAGACAAGAAATAAGAATTTTCATTTTTTTCTTAGTATCTCAAGAACTAATCACGGTATTTTGGATTTCTCAACACAATTTTGCTGCCTCACCTATTGCGCAAACTTTTCTCCTTATCTAGGACAAGTCTGTATAAATAATTATTAACAATATCTATTATTTAAATTCTTTTATTGGTTGACATAGATACCCATTTGGTGGATATTATTTATAATGAAAATGAAAAAAAATTCACTGTTTCAACTGTAAGCAAAAAAGCGAATATCTCCTAAAGGCATAAACATGATATATTAGATAAACTTGACATAAAACTCAGAGTACAAAGTTGACACCAACAACACAACACAAAATTGCAACACCCTGAAGCAGCTGAGTCACAAAGCTGAAATTTTGGCAAGTTTCAAGTGGTAAATCATAACAATTGGGAAAAAATATCACATCCCCGCGATTGTTTATCCACTGTCTAACTCTGCGAGGTATGCTCTGAATGAGATGACCAATGACATCTTGTGGAATCTCATCCCAGACTTACTGTAAATGACGATGAAGTTCTTTCAATGTATTTGCTGCTTATGGTAAACGCCTTATCGGGTTTAAATCCAGCGAGCGAGCAGGCCAGGGGAGAGTTTCTATTTGCTCTAGCTGTCATGTCATGAAGTTCTGACAGATGTAGGCGATATGATTATCAGCGCCTTTTTACATGCAGCCAGTTTTTGTTAGATTGCAGTTTTGTTCCTTCGAGGTGCTACAATTTTTTTGGGTACGTAGTTTGTTTTAGCTAAACTACTTATATCCAGACTTATACCAAAAAAAAAATTAAATTCTTCGTGTTATTTTACTCCTCCATAAACTTTTAAAGGAAGGTCGTCATGACACGCACTGTATAAGTTACAAAGGCACACATATTTCCCGTAAGATTCTGTACTGTCAAGATTGAATGGAACCTCATTATAAATTTTTAATTAACAAGATTTTACAGGCAACTAATTTTACTTGTACCTCATCTTGTTTCTTGGCATTTTACCTTCACATCGATCTTTCTGCAGACATTTTGGTGACACCAGCATTGAAATTTAAATTTTTACACCACCCAGAATAAATAAAAGGAAAACACGCGGGAGGCCAACGCCAACGTCACAAAGACGTAAACCATAAAGGTGCGGTTTGGCAAGAAGACCGCAGAAGGTCTGAAATGAAAGTCCTCCTCCTTTTATAACGAAACCGGGAGTCGGCGAAACCATCAGTTATTAAAGTTAGAAAAATTATCAGCTCACGTGTAATAATTCTGCGAAGGAGAAAGTCCCCGTACGAGGTCCGGACGGGCGTAAAAACTCAGAAATAAGACGTAAAACTTGAAAAAGTGACAATAAAAAGTTACATCGTAAAGAGCTCCCTCTTTCGCCATCTAGGAGTTTTTTCCCGTCTCTTCGCTTTTCATGACCCGGTTGCCGTCTCCTCGTTTAGTGGAAAGTATTTTACGACATAATAGACTTGTTTATTCCGTTTGGTCCGGACAAAATCGATTAGCGATGGTAATTATGTTGCCTATCGATTTTCGAAGAATCCGTAGTGATACAACAATATGCATTCAGTTCTACTACATTTAGTATTAACGAGACGTAAATATCATGGCTGGTCTCTTTTGTGTAGCTAAATAAGTAATTGTGTTGCATTATATACCTTAACATTGTTGTGCAACGTTAGAATATTATTCTGAAGTATATAGTTCTTCAAAGAAGATTGCTCATCAAACAAAAGCAATTAATAATAATATATTAATAATAATATAATAAATGGAAATGAGGATCTTAAAATGTTGGTTTTTTTTTTTTGTGGGAGCTATCAGACATAGAATCTCCTTCTTTTATCCATTAATTCATAAATCATATCAGCCATTTTAATGTACAGATCTCTGCCTGGATTAATCGTACTAATTTTTGGGTTTCCAAAGTTCCCTCCCATTCACATGAAATGTGGCATGCAATTTTTGTTACACAGTTTGTAGTGGGCGTCTTCGTTGATTTTATGTACGTGTCCTTCGAAGTCCTACTAGGAGATCTACTACGCGGTACCAAGACGATTTTCATTGAGCTTTAACAATCCTTCCTTCTCTTGTTTTTTCTTTGGTGATCCCTTAAAAAAGGGTTTTCCTTGAATTTGCTTGGTTGTGTTATTCTAGTGTTATATCTGGACCTCTTGAACCAAAATCTTTTGGTACTCTAATTTTAAGTATTTCTAAAACAGTTCATGGATCTATGTATATAGGTGACAAACCCCAATTTTGCCAACTCAACAACTTTTTCGTTTCGTTCGAATACTGACTGTTTGGGTATCTACAGTAAAGTGACTTTGTTCCTATTCACTTGCCGAATAAATTTCAAACCAATCTTGAGGTTCACAAATGCATTCACAATCAGTATCATCACGGTGTCTACATACCAATTTTTTGATTGAAGTCGTGTTTCTATTTTATTCTTCAACCAAGCCAATCCAAGACAATCTTGAAAGTTTTACAATTGGAGAATTTGGGCATTATTCTATCACTGCCCATTTCAAAAATAGCGCCTGTGATTACGACTGTTGTTCTAAATCTATACTAAATCTCGGTTTGCGTGTCCTCAGTCTCGCTTTCCTCTTGATAGAACCATCCAGTGGTGGTAGATTCGGCATGTTTTCCATAGCGAGTGCTCGTTGGCTTTTTCTCTGCTCCAGTGATACACAAGCAAGTATTTTAATCTTCAATAGTTTCTTAATCGCTTGCCTTTGTGTTATCTTGGTCTACCAAATCAGGCAACCATAGCTATTTTTAGAGCTTTCTGCGAGAGTTCCGAGACAATAGCTGTATTTTTTCCCACTACTTATAGTGGATACAATAACCTGCATTACTTAAGCTAATAATTAGTTCGTCTGTGACGAAGTTGCACGTCAGTGAAGCTGAAGTCCCTAGAACCTTCAGTAACCCCCTTGAACGTACATTGTGCATTGTCTCACTCGCTAAAGATGTTTAAAGGGCTTAATAAATTTTAAAATTAGGGATAAAAAATGTGGTAAGAGTAGTTAAATCGTTACCGCTCAGATGTTATAGCCAAATTACAGAAGAGAGCCACCAATCAGTACAACAGTAAGATGGAATCTAAGAGAAATTGGATCAAATGGATGACGGGTTAGGATATCATGGGAAGTAAATGTTGGCTAATCTACCGTGAGACGAAAATTAGAAAGCACGCAAAAACGTCTATAACTTTTTAAATATATATCATTTGTACGCGTATACTATAGAATATTTTTTGTTCGCCGAGGAATGTATCAAGGCGCACAAGACATGGAACTACCACAAGGTGATAAGGGCCATAGTTTTATATGGAGGGGAGTTGTGAAAATTGATTCAATGTTAAAGAAGAAGTACTGGAAATATGAGAGAGGAACGTCTTGAGAGGGGTATATGACAAAAGGAAGGTAGAAGAAATGTGGATGGGAAGAACAAATGAAGCGGAAAGATGGAGTTATCGGTTGTAAAGCCTGAGGAGCTGATTTATGTGTAATACCACCTACGTATGCTAAGAAATGGATCACCACAATTATTATCACTGTATAAATATTGTTATTAGTAAAGATACCATTTGCCATCCCACTGTCCTTGAAAATAAAGTTAAGTATAAACTTATACTTCATTCTACCAATATCCTCGACATTTAACTGTCATATTGATTTTTTTTTAATTAATCGCACTAATATTGCCTCTTTAAGGCCCGATTTCATAATGATGTTAAAATTACTTTAATTTTCAAAAAGGATTTTTATATCAGGAAATGTTGCTTTATATCAACTTTAAAATTAAAAATAAGCTTAAAGTGATTCTAATTTTAAAGACTCGATCATACTTCGAAGAGGCTAAGGCAACTTTAAAAATCATGAAATTCGTGCCACAATTTTTACGAACAGTTTGAAATTAATGTTTTCGATGGTTCTTCGAATTCAACGTCTTCCTCTGATGAAGATGAACTCCTTCCTCGAAGAGTGATCCTCCATCAGCCTTTTTAATATATATTTTTATTTCAGCAATTACTTTTCTGCTTTGATCTTATTTTGGCTTCACTTGTTCTATTATTCGATTTCTTTAGATAGTTTTACTGTAAAATCATTCAAGCGTGTTAAACCTCCTATTGATAAATGTTTATGTTGTGAGTACATGCAACGGACATAAACTACTTTTATAGTCAACTTCTCAGCATGGGCAACAATCAATTAGGCACAATAGGTCTTTCTGGTCGAGTTTTCTTTAATTAAAGTGTTTGGCCTAACTTACAATAAACCTTATCTGAAGACACTTTTACAATTGCTTTACAAAATCCGGCCTAATTATGGTAGGAACTTCAGCTTTATTTGTCTCCTCTGATTCATTTTTTGAACAACATGCACTTTACCATTATCCTTATAAAACGCGGACAATAACTGTATTTCTTGTTACAACTTTATCTACCTTGCTATAGATCATTTTTCCTCTTGATATTCGATTTGTTTCTCCTTTTGCAACGAACCGGGTGGCGCTTAATTAATTTGTTTGTTCACGTTGCGTCCTCTACGCGCCAGCGAACTCTAGTGCAATAATTAAGTGCCGTTCGCCGGCTCTCAGAGGTTTATTCTCGAAAATCGAGGGAAAAGAAAGAAGTG